>MU713136.1:11615-29023 GCA_026770625.1 Nicotiana glauca
CTGTATAACTTAGACACACATATACACACTCACTCACACACACACACTCCCAATTTTTAGTCACTCCCAAAATTAATAATTGTATCCAACTCTGAATTAGTCTTCCAGTATTATAATACATCTTTCAATTTTTTTGTTGTTGTCTACAACTGGTATATTTTTCAGCATTAAAAGCCAGAGAAAACAAAAGTTTTAAGAAAAGAATATAGAAATAAGAAATTGTTTCTTATAAAATAATTACTAGTAGTATATATCTCTTTCCTTTTTTCGCCTCTCATTTCTTTTCTTTTTTTGGGGTCTTTCCAAGTTGAAACCCATACGAGCACTACGAAAACGGTTAGGCCAAAAGTCTCAAACAAATCCGATTTTAATGCTCTCTCACAAAAGATTAATCCTCACAAATCCATTAACCATTTGTCAACCATTTCTCCATTCAATGTCTTTCTACCACTTGTCAAACTTTACCCTCTCATTTCTCTACTATTTAAACAATTAAACATATCCAAAAATCATTACAAATTAAGAAAAATTAATCACTTCTCAATACGTTACGTACTTAAACAAAAATGGTTGGACAAGGAAACGTGAAATCAACCGGAGTAAGGGCAGCACCACCACCCGGGCAGCCGCATACCACCATTAAAGCGCCCGGGGTGGCGGCATCACCAATGGGTCAACAAGTTTCTGGGGCGGCTACCGCGGCAGCCGCCGGCAACCAGACATCTCCAAAGTTGCCTTCAGCAACCCACATGAACACCGAAGTACTTAACCAGACACGTAAGATGCCGTTCTGCCCGGCGAAAGCTGCCATAGGCGGCTTCGCCGTGGCCATGACGCTTGCATATTTCACATTGTATAGCAAGAAAAAGCCTGAAGCAACTGCCATGGATGTTGCTAGAGTTGCCACCGGAACTTCTACAACAGAACACACTCGTCCTCGTAAATAATTTGATTTAAGTTATATACACTAATATGCATTAAACTTTTACATCATCAGTATAAATTAAGTTTCTTGATAGGTAATATTGTTGGTGTTACGTACTCACTTTCTCTTTATATTGCTAGTTTCTTTGACTAGGTTTGTCAGTTACGTACATGGTAACTGTTTAAGATGTTTTTGCTATTTTTTTTTTTTCCTTTCGTCTTTTTCAATTTTTGTTTTAGGATACAATAACTCCCTTTGTATATCGTGCATGGCACGATTTATGATAGTGGATTTAGTGTTAATAAATAAATAATGTTTAACCTTAGAATTGTTTATAATCTGTTCCATCTTTTTGATACGTATATTAGTGGCTAAAGGTGGAAGTATTTGAAATTTAATTAGGCTAGTATTTGAATTTCGGGGGAGTATCACTTTTCACGATCAAGTTTTCATTGGCCATTTGAATCTATACCTGCTTTTTGTGTCACATTTTAATCTGTGTCTGCTTTGCAAAAAAAATTGCAAGTGTACCCGTTTTTTCACATAACTTCAGCACATGGGGCTGAAGTAGCAAAGGCAATTAAACAAAACTTCAGCATTTTAGTAGCCGGGCCTGAAGTTCAGCTCTAGAACTGAAGTTTTTGTTTTGTAACTCGCGAACTTCAGCTCTAGAGCTAAAGTTTTATTTTATAAGTTTTTGTTTAGTAACCGGGAAACTTCAGCTCTAGAGCTGAAGTTTTTGTCTTTGTAACCGAAAAATATCAGCTCTAGAGCTGAAGTTTGCCAGTTATAAAATAAAAACTTCAGTACTGACAAACTTTCAAGTTATAAAATAAAAACTTCAGCTCTAGAGCTGAAGTTTTCAAGTTATAAAATAAAAACTTCAGCTCTAGAGCTGAAGTTTTTGTTTAGTAACCCGAAAACTTCAGCTCTAGTTATAAAACAAAAACCTCAGTTCTAGAGTTGAAGTTTTTGTTTAGTAACCCGGAAACTTCAGCTCTAGAACTGAAGTTTCTCAGTTATAAAGGGAAACTGAAGTTTTTTAAAAAGTGGGTACGGATGCAAACAAAAAGACAAAGCGACTACAGGATAAAAAGAGGCGCCCAAATAAGGCGGCCCGTGTAATTTTTACAGTTTTCATCACTTACCATTTCTTGTAATTGTCCTTAGTGAAAGGGATAAAATAGATCCCAATGGATGGCCAGAACAAGTTACAGAAACAACGACGAAGGGTACCGGCCTCTTGACTAAATGACACAATTGCTTTAAAAATTTAGGTTTTAGACTTATTGAAATAGCTTTTTATGTTCAGTTTTATTACAAATCGTTCTTTAAAATCAGAAATAAAACAACTTTTTTAAGAACTAAGGAATATAAAACATCTTTGAGTAATACGAAGTTTATTATCCTGATACAAAATAGTAACATGCTAAAATATCACTACTATTTGCACAACCAGTGACGAACATGGTCTTTTTAAAAACTAATCCAAATTTGTATCACAAAAAATCTTTTTTATTCTTAGAGGATTAAACTCGAGACTTGTAGTTACTTCTAGTTTCTAGTCATATAATAAAAGGAGAGGCAAAAGCACATTATTAAGACAAGTAGCATAAACTAAAAAAAGCCAAGTGGCATTGTTAAGACAAAATAAACTATATTTTTAACTAAAAAAATCTTTTTTAAATTTTGAATTAATTGGTTACCCTATTTGAATTAATAAAGTAGATGTTTCATAATTAACTATATTAAAAAATAAAAATATTAAATAAAAAAACTACCCATTCAAATTGAGGAGTAGTTTCAAGCTGGAGTTTTAAAGTTTTTTTAAATAAAAAATGAAAAATAAGAAAAAAATTAAATTAGATACAATAAAAAAAACGAAAATATTAATTAAAAAAACTAGCTATTCAAGTTGGGGAATAATTTCAAGTTGGAGTATTAAAATATTTTCAAATAAAAACGAAAATAAAGAAATAAAAAATTACCAATTCAAATTCGGGTATGGTTTCAATTTGGAGTTTTAAAATTATTTTAAAATAAAAAAATATAAATAAAGAAATAAAATATTATCAATTTAAATTGGGGAATAGACTACCCATTCAAATTCAAGTTGGAGTTTTACAAATATTTTAAATTGAAAAAAAGAACAAAAATAAGAAAAATAAAATTAGTTATAATAAAAAATGAAAAAAATATAATAAAAAAATATCCATTCAAATTTGGGAGCAGTTTCAAGTTGGAGTTTAAAAATTTATATCTATATATTATTAAAAGGAGAGGAAAAAGTCATCTCCTTAAGCCAAGTGTCAAGACCCAAAATCCACTAAGGGTGAAGTTCTCATTTTTAACAATCTTGAAAATTAAGATTTTCCTTCAACTGTTCATAAATAAAAAGATAACTGCTTCAATTAAAATTAAATAATAAGCGATTAATACAAAATATTTCAAAACTATCCCAGAACCTGGTGTCACAAGTGCATGAGCATCTACTAAGAAAGAAATAAAATACAACATCCATCCGGAGTACAGTGGATAGAAAGTAAATACAATATACTGGAAGGGACTATAGTACCTGCGGGGCGCCTTGAATGATGCAACTCACCTAGTCCCTGAATCATCTGTGCTACTACGCCCAGTAGGCCACTAGAGTTACATGTACCTGTGCAACAAAAATGCACAGAAGTGTAGTATGAGTACGAAAATAACGTGTACTCAATGAGTATCCCGTCTAATATCGAAGAAGTAGAGACGAGATGATCGACTTCCACTAAGGGTCAAATAATAATATGGTGAAGATGTGAGGAAAACATGGATTTATCTAGCAATTTTAACTCATAGAGCAAGAAAACATATAACATCTTCTCAAATAATAAGGAAATTCCAAGATTTACTTTTCATTATCTTTATTAGTTTATAGCGGGCCATAAAGGCAATATCAACTCCAATAAGTTTCAGGATAAGCAATGCAAGCATGCGCATATTATGCGGAGGCGACGGCCCGATCCAATAGAAATAAATTGTGCACTTACCGAGGGTCGACGACGCGCCTATAGATGCATCTATTTAATGTACTGAGGCGTTCGGCCCGTTCCAAAAATAGACACACACAAACAGACAGTCAATCAAGAAGTCAACATGGAGCAATTATCCAAAGAAAAGCCAATTCTCTTTAATAATTTAGGAAAATAAAGTTTAAATCTTTTTAGAAATTTATTTACTAATTCGATGTGATTTAAGCAGTACAGGTTGTCAATAAGATTGAAATTATTCCAAGTATAGCATGCTTTTGGGTCCTAGACTATCCGGACAATAGCATAATAGTTGTTACGCACGGACTCTCGTCACCTCGTACGTACATAGCCCCCACAAATAGGAGCACATAACCAATTAACTCACCTATGGGGATAATTCCCTCTTACAATATTAGAAAGGAGACTCACCTCGCTCCGAAGATCCATAGCCGGCATTCCACGTTCTTCCGAAGACTCGAACCGATGAACAAAGCTCCAAAACTAGCCAATAATGATACAAATCCATTAATATATACTCATTTATTCATTACAACCCAATTTATAATAATTCCTAACTCCGATCAAAAAGTTGACAAAGATGCCCTCGGGCCCACGTGCACGGATTTCCAAAATTTTCGAAGAATAAGTTTACCCATAGCTTCACGAACTCAATTATATAATTTTCTTTAAATTCCATACCCAAGTCGTGGTCAAAATCCAACAATACTAATTTTCTAGGTCTTCCTCAAACCCCCAAATTTCTATCCATTTACATGCTGAAATCCATACAAAATCGATATAATTAACTCAAGATAGGTGGGGTTAGCCTACCTTGCCGATGATGATGAAATATCCCACTTGAAGCTCTCTAAAATCGCCCATACCAAGAGAAAAATGAGTGAAATGAACCCAAACCCCGATTTTAAAACACCCTTCTGCCTCCAGCAATTTCCGCACCTGCGATCCTATGACCGCTTATGCGGTTCCGCAGGTGCGGCCACTCTACCGCGTCTGCGGTCCTTCCCAGGCCCCCTTATTTCGCTTCTGCGACTTCTCCACCGCAAGTGCGATCCCGCATCTGCGGAAATATGACCGCATCTGTGGTCCCTTCTCTTCTAGCCCAAAACCGCATCTGCGATTGAAGTGCCCCTTCTGCAGTCCAAAAACCGCAGATGCGATTATGACAGCAACCAGCAACCTCAGCCTTCCAAAAATTCCATTTTCGATCCGTTAACCACTCGGAATCCACCCGAGGCCCTTGGGACCCCAACCAATCATGCCGACCAGTCCCAAAATACATTACGGACTTGCTCGAGGCCTCAAATCACATCAAACAATGCTAAAACCACGAATCACCCTTCAATCCAAGCTTAATGAACTTTAAATTTTCAAACTTCTATTTTTGATGTTAAAACCTATCAAATCACGTCCGATTGACTTCAAATTTTGCACACATGTCATATTCGACATTATGGACCTACTCCGACTTTCGAAATTGAATTCCGACCCAGATATCAAAAAGTCCACTTCGGTCAAACTTCTCAAAAGCCTTCAAATTTTTATCTTTAGCCAAATGACTCCAAAATGACATACAGACCTTTGAATTTACTTCCGATCATGCTCCCAACTCCAGAATCACCATACGGAGCTATTCACAGACTCAGAATCCCAAACGGATATCGATAACACTGAAATGCACTTCAAGCCAAACTTATGAATTTTTTTCTAAAATGCTAGCTTCCACAATAGGCGTCAAAACGCTCCCGGGTTATCCAAAACCTGAATCGAGCATACGCCCAAGTCTGAAATCATCGTACGAACCTGATGGAACTTTCAGATATTGATTCCGAGGTCGTTTACTCAAAAATCCCATCCTAGTTAATTCTTTCAACTTTAAGCTTCCGAAACAAGAATTCTCTTCCCAAATCAACTCCGAACTTCCTGAAATTCAATTCCGACCACGCGTACAAGTCGTAATACCTTAAATGAAGCTGCTCATGGCCTCAGACTGCTGAACGATGTGCTAGGGCTCAAAACGACCGGTTGGGTCGTTACATTCTCTCCTACTTAAACAAACGTTCGTCCTCGAACGTGCTGAGAACTGCACTGGAGTAGTCTGAAATCACTGTTTAACACCTCATGCACCTTCCCGTGCTACCACAACTCAGTTAAGCTCATTAGCTCGATCAATTCTGAAGATGTTCCCTTTATTCAAGCAAATAAGCCTTAGAGCCTAATTCCAACATCCGGAATTCTATGCCCGACCTGTTTCTAACATACGCTCCCCGTATCAATAACTACGCGTAGCCCCAAACACGACTGCATACCTTAGCTGAATTCACATCTTGCACCACTTTATTCACATAACCACAATAACATCCTCTGATCAAATTAATCGAAATTCCATGAATCTGATGCCCTCGTTGCATCTCATGACCTACATATGTCTTGCTCTAATTCTTACAATACTGCCATGACGGAAGAGATGTGTAGAAATTCATAACCGGCTGCCGAATCAACAAATCATTAGGTCTATGCTCCTGACAAGAACCATCACCTCATTCTGAACCAAATAATGGTCTTAGCTCCATAATATACTTCATAGAGTCAGATTATAATGGTCTTAAACTAATGTTTCAATTTGCCAGCCATCGCGTGGAAAGAGTTATCAAGGATGAACTTCAAATGCCAAAATTTGAAACTACTTTGAATGGCAAATTAAAGACCAAGTTGGAGGCTCCAGATTTCATTCCAAGTAAGCCTACATGTCGCACATGCATTCACTACCTAGATACCCCACCAAATACTGTGGAGAAACATATTGGAACAAGCGAAGCAGGTGCTATCTGGATGAAAATTGCAACGAGGTCCGACAAGGAAGTTAGGCGACTTCCAATGAGAGCGGCCAAACAAAAGTAGGTTGCCCCAGCTTCATCAACGAGGTCCACCCGTTCAAAAAAGAAACGATGATTTTTGAATACTTTTTGAACAATGTGGATGAAAACTACAAAGAATTACAAATGGAAGATTTTACGCGGTTGGAAAAAAAGGGACAAGAATCAAATGGGTACTATATTTTATTCGACCACTTTATTAGTATTCTCATATGTAATCTCATCACAGAGTATGTTATAAACTCTGTGGTGATCATAGAATATTTGGTCCTTTCAGGTTCATATTTTTTACATGCTTGTTAGTAGGCGAGGTTGGCAAGCCTCAATAGGATTAGTACGGTAAGGTTAACCCGGTATGTGTTATTTGGGTAACAATACCGGTGCTATTGTCCCCCTTATTTGTACTTTTTCTAATTGTTGTATTTTTCTTTTCTATTATTAATAAAAATCCAGCCCTGGGCGCTTGCCTAGCGGATTGCCAAAAAAAACTGATCCTAAATCCAATGATCTCTTCTCACCCAGTACGAACTGCTCAGGCAATAAGCCACTCCGAACATAATAAGAACTATCATATGATGCCATAATGTGCCAATAGGCTACCAATTCAAATGCGATACAAAAGGAAAATGAAATCTGGAAGGAACTACCTAACTCACGCACCAATACGGACTTTTCTTAGAAAATAGGAAGCAAGGCATACAAAATAGCATACAGAAAGCTATACTTAACATCACACTGTCGCGGCGCGCAACCCGATCCAAATAACATACCCATAGCGGCGTGCCACCCGATCCACACATAGATCTCACATAAGGAGGTGCACATCGAGCTAGATTTGCTCATTATAATAAAATACCGAATATCGGTCATAAACACGCCAAGTGCATGATACTATCCCTGAGGGAACATATAACGCTATAAGATACAAAACTCAAGCACAACCGAGGTGTGATATACGATTTGAATCTCAAAAGCTATCATGCTCATATAACATCATCGCTACGCGGAACCTCAACACATAAGGAATTTACCAAGCCGTCTCACGACTCATACGGCGCAATATATCATTACATGAAATAGCTGACCACGAAATAACACCCCGACTCTCTTCCATAAGGAGTGCATTGCTGAAATGAACACATCTGGCCTGATATAGGGCCCATACTCATATTAAATCCACCCACAGACCTCAAGTCGATTCAGGTTGCACTGACTAGGCTAATAACCTTTCCAAGGTCCATAATAACTCTCCTTTCTTTCATAACGCATTAGAACAACCATCATAATCGGAGAAATCCTCCACAGTCCACAACTTAATAGACTGAGTGCCCTACACGCATATATTCTCAAATCAACGATATTACCACAATCTTCATACTTGGTTTAACTTCTTCAACCAATCAAGTGGCTACATACCACACTTATACAACCTTCCCGTGGGCACGCTCCCATAACCTTCCGCGCCAGGTAACAAGTCTGCACAACCCCCCCCCACCCCACTGACCATACAATGTTATAAATCAAATTAAGAGTCCACAAATCAATACACGAAGCCTCTTGCACAAGGCACTGATCTCAGGTGACACTGAAGACCATACCAACTTACTTTAAACATCCAAACTCCTTTCAGCTCATCCAAGCTCGTGACATCCCTGTCAACACTGAACCGCAACCTTGATTCTCACTTTCAAATTCCATACCACTCACTGCACCCAACATGCCAACACATGATAGAACACGATCTTCATCATAACTCCGGAACCACTAATGGACTAACACTTCTTCATATAAAAGCTTTTCACTTAACTCGCTTCAGGAGAACCATAGCAACACACATGTGAATTCTCACAGCCGTGGGAATATTCAAATCTCTAAGTAGGGGTCTACCCCACCATAACCCTTCCAGGGTTCGCCTACACGAAACAGGCCATAACAGTGGAATACCTCTGAATAACATCAATTAAGGCGGCCGACAAGCCTTACATGTACCGCCACAAATCACACGCATAACTTGATCATGCTGAGGGAACTGATCTCTACCACCTTATGCCAACTCAACTATGGCTAACCAATATATCTTCTTTTAATTTACCCTGATTGCCTTAGAAACAATAACAACTCCACTCAACACATAGCACACTCCATCCGCACTCATCCCGAGTGACCTTGAATCACGAGGCCATGTTGTCTCAAATCCCGCAAATCATTTTGTATTTCCCAAATGTTACACTGCAAGTCAAGACATCATAGAACATCTTGGGCCTCTTCTCATAAGTTGCTACCAAGCTTGTATCCTAACCGTACCTATAGGCTCGAAATCATTAGGCACCACACTTTACCTCTTGAATCCACTAGGACCATTACTGAGAGCCACCCGCTCTGACTTGGCCCCAAGTATGATCAATTCCATTAATGTAATAGCACATGGATATCCTCTCGAAGAAGTACCCGGCATAATCACTTCCCTTGAAACCCGCATCGATACGAGGCATAAATCCTGAATCATTTCCCAAGTCTGAACATGAGCCAATAAGGCCAACCAAAGCACCCTTTAACAATTCCTTTGCTCAAATCACCACTTATGATTTTTTTCCCGTAACTGAAATAGCCCATCAATATGCTAATAACCAGAAACCCCGCAAGTAGTTAACCGTGCAACCCAATCATAGATGGTGGGACTCTCCCACTTAGCTTAAAGCCACTATTACACATCTCTGGAGTTCACCAGGATTCTTAATCTCTTATTGACATACCCTTGCGCAATCAACCACCAAAATTCTCGATTTCTTACTGTAGAAACTCCCTTTTTATACTCTGAATCATCAACCACATTCGCACGACCGATCTCTTTGCTGCATATTAGCACATACTTCAAATTAGATCTGTATACCCCAATCACCAATCACTAAAATTCTCAAATCTATCCAAACTCTCCTTAAGGTGTGTAGTCATCCTACCACCAAGCCCCTATGCAGCTCCGCCACTCTCAAACTTTGGGCAAACTCACTTCTTTAATCAACTACTTGACATGCGCTCCTGACACTTCTCATATGTCCTTCCTCATACTTTGCTGATCAATTGTTGCCTAAAAATCTATCTTCGTAGCACTTGAACCCACCAATCACTACTAAATTTAAACCTTTCCGAAGATCATCTTTCTCGAGCCATCAACACTAGGAACACCGATTCCATCCTGAACCACCGCACACCGCGATCTCTGACCGTTGCTTCTTCAATATTGTCCCGCAATATCCTGCTCCAAAGGCGAGTTATAGAAGATCATAACACCGGCGAACTTAGTACATTCAATAAGGACAACGAAACCTCATCATAGAAGAAAACTCCACCACGCCCGCAACTACCAAGTCTTGTTACCCCATCAACCCAAACCTGAACATTTTTAGCCCGATTGTATGTCCCCTTCCGGGAATAAAATATCGAATCTCTAGATCATGCACTGAGTAAACCTCCCTTCAAGCCATTTACTGCCTCGACACGTAGGCAAACATCCTACCATCATATCAATAGCGCGAAATAATCATTCATAAGCATCATGGCAACTTGTGCCTAGCCTCAGATCCCTCAGAGGTACCGCTACTGAGCTGAAACAATAAAATATTCTTCCAAGCGACGATAATAATCCGATCAGCTATACCGGGAGAAACAACCCATACCACATCTGTAGTACCATATGGTTCTTCAATTTTTGATTTATAACAAGTGTTTCGCGTCGCGTAAAATTGAGGAGGAATGAATTAAAGGCATACGCCTCCAAGGATCAAATCACATGATAAGGAATCAAGAAGGGAAGTACTCCTAACAGTCCTGCAGCCTCCCTAGGATAAGTAAAGACGTCTCTGTACCGATCTGCGAGACTCTACTAGACTTGCTCATGACTTGTGAGACCCTAGGAATCTAGTGCTCTGATACCATGTTGTCGTGACCCAAAATCCACTAAGGGTCGCGATGGCGCCGGACACTGCTGTCGAGCAAGCCAACCAAATTACTTGATGAAGGTCTCATTTTTAACAATCTTGAAAACTAAGATTTTTCTTCAACTTTTCATAAATAAAAAGATAACTTCCAAAATTCAAATTAAATAATAAGATATTAATACAAAATATTTCAAAACCATCCCAGAACCCGATGTCACAAGTGCATGAGCGTCTACTAAGAAGGAAATCTGTCTGGAGTACAGTGGACAGAAAGTAAATACAATATACTGGAAGGGACTATACCAGCTGCGGGTCACCTCGAATAATGCAACTCACCTAGTCCCCGAATCATCCGTGCTGCTACGCCTAGTAGGCCGCTAGATTTACATATAATTGTGTAACAAAAATGCACAGAGGTGTAGTATGAGTACGAAAACAACGTATACTCAATGAGTATCCCGTCTAATCTCGAAGAAGTAGAGACGAGATGGTCGACTTCCACTAAGGGTCAAATAATAATATGGTGAAGATGTGAGGAAAACATGGATTTATCTAGCAATTTTAACCCATAGAGCAAGAAAACAGATAACACCTTCTCAAATAATAAGGAAATTCCAAGATTTACTTTTCATTATCTTTATTAGTTTATAACGGGCCATAAAGGCAATATCAACTCTAATAAGTTTCAGGATAAGCAATGCAAGCACATGCATATTTTGTCGAGGCGATGGCCTATCCAATAGAAATAAACTGTGCACTTGCCGAGGGTCGACAGTGCGGCTATAGATGCAAGGCGTTCGGCCTGTTCCAAAAATAAACACACACAAATAGACAGTCAATCAAGAAGTCAACATGGAGCAATTATCCAAAGAAAGGCCAATTCTCTTTAATAATTTAGGAAAATGAAGTTTAAATCTTTTTAGAAATTAATTTACTAATTCGATGTGATTTAAGCAGTACAGGTTGTCAATAAGATTGCAATTATTCCAAGTATAGCATGCTTTTGGGTCCTAGACTACCCGGACAATAGCATAATAGTTGTTATGCACGAACTCTCATCACCTCGTGCGTACGTAGCCCATACAATTAGGAGCACATAACCAATTAACTCACCTATGGGGACAACTCCCTCTTACAAGGTTAGAAAGGAGACTCGCCTCGCTCCGAAGATCCATAGTCGGCATTCCACGTTCTTCTGAAGACTCGAACCGATGAACAAAGATCCAAAACTAGCCAATAATGATACCAATCCATTAATATATACTCAATTATTCATTACAACCCAATTTATAATAATTCCTAACCCCGATCGAAAAGTTGACAAAAATGCCCTCAGGCCCACGTGCCCGGATTTTCAAAATTTTCGAAGAATAAGTTTACTCATAGCTTCACGAACTCAATTATATAATTTTCTCTAAATTCCATATCCAAAATCGTGGTCAAAATCCAAGAATACTAATTTTCTAGGTCTTCCTCAAACCCCCAAATTTCTATCCATTTACATGCTAAAATCCATACAAAATCGATATATTTAATTCAAGATAGTGGGGTTAGCTTACCTTGTCGATGATGATGAAACACCCCACTTGAAGCTCTCCAAAATCGTCCATACCAAGAGAAAGTGAGCGAAATGAACCCAAACCCCGATGTTAAAACACCCTTCTGCCTCCAGCAATTTCCGTACCTGCGGTCCTATGACCGCTTCTACGGTTTCGCAGGTGCGGCCACTCTACCGCATCTGTGGTCCTTCCCAGGCCCCCTTATTTCGCTTCTGCGACTTCTCCACCGCAGGTGTGGTCCCACATCTGCGGAAATATGACCGCATCTGCGGTCCGTTCTCTTCTAGCCCAAAACCGCATCTGCGATTGAAGTGTCACATCTACGGTCCAAAAATCGCAGATGCGGTTATGACAGCAACCAGCAACCTCAACCTTCCAAAATTTTCATTTTCGATCCGTTAACCACCCGGAATCCACCCGAGGTCCCCGGGACCCCAACTAATCATGCTGACCAGCCCCAAAACATATTGCGGACTTGCTCGAGGCCTCAAATCATATCAAACAACGCTAAAACCATGAATCGCCCTCCAATCCAAGCTTAATGAACTTTAAAATTTCAAACTTTTATTTTCGATGTTAAAACCTATCAAATCACGTCCGATTGACTTCAAATTTTGCACACAAGTTATATTCGACATTACGGACCTACTCTGACTTTCGAAATCGGGTTCCGACCCCGATATCAAAAAGTCCACTTCCGGTCAAACTTCTCAAAAGCCTTCAAATTTCTATCTTTAGACAAATGACTACACAATGACCTACGGTCCTCCGAATTCACTCCCGATCGCGCTCCCAACTCCAGAATCACCATACAGAGCTATTCACAGACTTGGAATCCAAACGAACATCGATAACTATGATGACCTGACCCGTTGTCTCATGAGTTACCTATCTGTTTCCCCCATTTTATGCTTCTTCATGTTTTATTATCAGTATTTGGTGTGTTAGAGTTGATTAGGATTGGTTCTGGTAGAAGATGAGACACTTAGTCTTTTTAAGGAAGGCTTGGTTTGGAAAAGTCAACCAGAGGTTGACTTATGAGTTATACAGCTCGGATGTGATTTTCGATGATTCGGTTAGATTCGGGGGGATGATTTGTGACTTAGGAGTGTGATCGGAATGGATTTTTTAGGACCGGTGTAGAATTTGGCTTGAATTGGCGAAGTTAGTATTTCGGCGAATTCTGGTTGATAGGTGAGATTTTGATATGAGGGTCAAAATGGAATTCCGATAGTTGTAATAGCTTCGTTAGGTGATTTTGGATGTGTGTGCAAATTTTCAGGTGATTCGGAGGTGGTTTGGTTTGGTTTTTGATCGAATGCGAGTTTCGGAAGAATTTGAGGAACTTAGGCTTGGATTTGATGTAATTTGATGGTTTTAGTGTTAATCATGGTGTTTTGATGATTGGAGCAAGTTTGAATAAGGTATTGGATCTTATTTATGTTTTTGGTTGAGGTCCCGGGGGCCTCGGGGTGAGATCGGATGGTTAAACAGAGAGTTTTGGAATTTTTGCATGTTAAAGGTCTGCTGGTATCTGGTGTTTTCGCACCTGCGGTTATGGGACCGCAAGTGCGGTCATGCAGAAGCGAAGGGAGGATCGCAGAAGCGAGATTTTGTCGGGCCATTATTTTCGCAGAAGCTGTTGGGTAGCCGCATCTGCGAAGCCGCATATACGGGATTTTGCGTCGTAGAAGCGGGTCTTGGATTTTGGGATTTTCCGTAGAAGCGGAATGAGACCTCAGAAACGGAAGTCGCAGAAGCGACATTTTGACCGCAGATGCGGTAATGTCTGGGCAGAATGGGTTTTTTTATGATATTTCATCTGCGAGTCTAAGTTATTTTCCTCCATTGTTGAACATCTTGAGAGCTTTTGGGGAGCAATGGAAGAGGGTTTCGACTGGGATTGACTGAAGGTAAGTTTTATGAGTTAAAAACATGATTATTATGTGAAATTAACCTAGAAATTCATGGAAATTAAGCCTAAAAATTGATGAATTAGGGCTTGAGTTTTGATATTTCAAATTGGGATTTGATGGGTCATTTGAGCTCGGATTTGAGAGTTCTTGGTATGTATGAACTCGTGAGGAGATGAGGAATCCATTGATGTTAAATTTTCTGATTTTTGAGAAGTGGGCTCGGGGCTCGGGTTTTGCAAATTTCGTGATTTTCGATGTTCTTCGATTCTTTTCGATTGGGTTATCTTTCCTTAGCCTATTGTGATATATTCGCTCTGATTTTGGATAGATTCAAAGCGTGTGGAGGCCAATTTGAGGGGAAAAGGCGTCGCGAGCTAGAGCTTTCGCCAGTTCGAGGTGAGTAATGATTGTAAATGATATCCTGAGGGTTAGAAACCCCGGACTGCACATCGTAGTGCTATATTAAGGTGACTTGCACGCCGGATAGCGAGCGTGGGGTAGAGCACCGTTAGGGATTGTGACTTGGTCCGTCCCGGTTGTTGATTTTACTGCGTATTTGACTGAAACTTATTTGATATTATCATGATTTGGGCTGATTGCCATATTTGGGATTCCTGCCAATTATTTGAACCCCTTCGGATATTTCTATCACTCTTTCCTCACTATTTAATATACTACTTGAACTCAGTCCTGTTAATTATACTGTTTTTGCAAAGACTTTACTGATATTTCACTGTTGTCTGGGCTGAGAACTATTATTTTATTGATGCCCGAGGGGCTTATGATATTTTCTGGACTGAGTGAGGCTTTCAGGCCTAGAGTGATATGTGAGGAGGCTTTCAGGCCTCGAGTGATATATAAGGAGGCTTTCAGGCCTCGAGCGTAATTTGAGAAGGCTTTCAGGCCTCATGTTGATATGTACAAGCTTTCAAGCCTTATGATGATATAGCATTTGGGCTGTAGGAGCCCCTTTGGAGTCTGCACCCCCACAGCAAGCGTGGGTATCCATGTGATTTGAGAGTGAGCCCGAGGGGCTGATGTTGTACTGTGTGACTGATACTGAGCCCGAGGGGCTGATATTGTTCTGAATGATGTGATAGTATGCCTGAGGGGCAGATACTGTTCTGAGCGGTTGATATTGAGCCCGAGGAGCTGGTACTGTTTTGAGATGTGCCCGAGGGGCAAACTTTTATGTGCTCATCTTGCATATTTATTTGGCTTTACCTGTTTTACTGTGGTATTTATGCCCAAGGGGTGTATTTTTTTTTTATTGCTTATCAGCACTACTCGTTTTGAAATCGTTTTCATAATTATTGAAAAGATCATTTTCAAAAGAGATTTGAATTGAGCTAAGGTATTTCTAAAAATTTCACATATTTCACTGTTTTCTCAGAAAATTGTACCCGGCTTCTATACAGCATGTTGGTTGATTTACGTGATTTCTTGCTGCTCAATTATTATTTAGTTTTATTACTCACTGAGTCGGAGTACTCACTTTACTCCCTGCACCTCATGTGCAGATACAGGCATTTATTCACCTGGTAGCGGGTTTTGAGCTGGTTGAAGATTTTGCTATCGTAGCTGAGCAAGGTGACCGCCAGCGTTCGCGGAACCGCACTTCATCTTTGAATTCCGGTTTTTATCTTGTATATATAAATTATTGGCCCTATAGTAGTGTTCCTACTCCTTAGATGCTCGTGACTTGTGACACCCCTATCAGGTTGTACTGAGTGATAAATATCAATTATTAATGCTAATAAGTCGTATTATTTGTTCATTTATATTTATTAATTGTTAAATAAGTCATTGTTGTTCTGTTGGCTGGCCTTGTCTTCACGAGAGGCGCCATCACGACCAGGTTTGGGAATTGGGTCGTGACATTTTTTTTTATGTATTTAATTAATATATTAAATACTTAAAAGAGGGTGAATGGAAAATGGAGGAAAATGAAATTTTGAGTGAAATTTTAAGTTTCCCCCTGGAAAATGGACATTGTCCCATATTGGAAGAGGAAGAGGTTTTTTATGGGTATATAAGTAATTGTTCTTCTTCTAGATCTTAAAGAGTTGAG
Organism: Nicotiana glauca; assembly: GCA_026770625.1. Lineage (NCBI taxonomy): Eukaryota > Viridiplantae > Streptophyta > Magnoliopsida > Solanales > Solanaceae > Nicotiana > Nicotiana glauca. The sequence goes on from MU713136.1 coordinate 27,930, forward strand.
AAGAAGGCAAGCCTCGCACCGTCGTCATCATCGCTCGCTCGGCTCGGCTCGGCTTCGGCTTCGGCTTCGGAATTGGATTTGGATTTGGTCAAATGATCGATTGATTGATTAATTTTTTCGACCAAATTTATTTGTTAATAGTAAAATATTAACAGAAATATTATTAAATATTTGTTTTAATAACATAATATTAATATTAAAATAAATATTAATATTAAATCAATTTCAGTTATCCAAATTTCAGTTTTCTATTTTTGTAACAGAAAATTAACTACCCTTCAATTTTCCCTCTTTATTGTTGAGTAAATGGCCATTTATGTAATGGCATTTATGCTGTGGTCGTTTTACATAAACAACCATTTTGAAGAGTTGCACCTCTTCAGATTTCAGTCCAACTTTGGCTATAAATACAATACTATTTTGCTCAGAATTTCACTACGATTTTTATGAGTTTCTCCTCCTTTCTTCTGCATATTTTAACTTCAAAGAAAGCAACAGTAAGTGTGATTTGCTAACGAACTTTGTGTACGTTGAAACAATGGGGATTGAAGTACCACTATACCAGTGTGTAATTCTTTCTATCCTGGGAAGAAATAATATATAACCTTAGGTACTAGGAGGGGATTAAATTCCTTAAGGAAACACTGTGAATTCATGTCACGACCCCAAACCCGGTCGCGATGGCGCCCAACACGAATGCTAGGAAAACCCGACCATTCACTCTCTCTCAACCGAGCATGAAGCTCAAAACCAATTAATTAAATACTTAAATCAAATATCAATACTCATAGCTGAAATACTCAAATGAAAACAATACGAAACTCTAACATAAACTGTAACTCCCAAAGACCTGGGGTTATGAGTCTAGAGCCTCTAAATGATACCGAGTCAAGAATCCTAAAAAAAAAGATAAATATGTTCTAAAGTACGGAAATAATAAAGGGATAAGGGAGGAGTCGGGTCCTGCGGACGTCAGGCAGCTACCTCGACAACTCCTGAAAACTCTAGAAACAGCAACTAGCTCAACTAGGCTCCCGAAGTACCTGAATCTGCACACAAGGTGCAGGGAGTAAAGTGAGTACTTCCAACTCAGT
>MU713136.1:30576-51290 GCA_026770625.1 Nicotiana glauca
CTCGGATCAAAATCTCACCTATCAACCGGAAATCGCCAAAATACTAACTTCGCCAAAATAGGCTAACTTCTTCACCGGACCTCCAAAATTACTTCCGATTGTGCTCCTAAGACTTAAATCATCACCCAGAGCTAACTGAATCATCGGAATTCAATTCCGAGCCTTCTAACTCACAAGTTTACATCCGATTGACTTTTCCAACTTAAGCCTTCTTAAAAGAGACTAAGTGTCTCATTTCTTATCAAAATCATTTCAAATCAATTCTAACGCACCCAATACCGATAATGTAAGATAAGAAAGCATAAAATGGGAAGAACATGATAGTAACTCATGAGACAATGGGTCGGGTCGTCACAATTCAGTGGGCTCGAATTGGTTTTCTATCATTTCTATTTATGTTCATTTCTGCTTATATTCATTTATATTTCCAAAATAATTTTACAAATAAAGTTTACTAACAAGCTTAAGGAATTTAATATATTTTTTGTATTTGTACTCACTATTTCTGGAAGAGTAAAACCTTTGTGGTTTTGTACGCTATTAAAATCTATGTGATTTTAACGTTTGTGTCAGTCTTTTACAGAAATGACTAATGATAATGTGAACCAAGCTATTCCAATAGTGACTGCTAATGCCTCAACAAGCCGAACAACACCGACAGTATTGGCACCAGCGGAGAAAACCAAAAAAAATTCCAGGATTGATTTCAAGCACTAGCAGCAAAAGATGTTCTTCTATTTGACTACTCTAAGTCTCCAGACGTTCATCAAGGAAGATGTTCCTGTGTTGTCCGATGAAACTTTAGAAACTGAATATTTTCTTGTGATTGAGGTGTGGAAGCATTCAGATTTTTTATGCAAGAATTATATTCTAAGCGGGCTGAAGGATACTTTGTATAACGTCTACAGTGGCGTAGAAACGTCAAAAGAACTGTGGACTGCGCTTGAAAAGAAATACAAAACCGAGGATGCCGGGTTCAAATAGTTTTTTGCTGCAAAGTTTCTGGACTACAAAATGGTAGATAGCAAGTCTGTTATTACCCAAGTCCAGGAATTGCAAGTGATTATTCACGATCTCCTTGCTGAAGGTATAAATCAAATTAATATTGATGTTGAAAGTAGTAATTTTAGTATTTTTACTAACAGAAATTTCATTGAAGGTCTTGTCATTAATGAAGCATTTCAAGTAGCAGCGATGATTGAGAAGTTGCCTCCTTTGTGGAAGGACTTCAAAAACTACTTGAAACACAAACGCAAGGAGATATCCCTTGAATATCTCATTGTTTGGTTGAGAATCAAAGAGGACAACAAAGCTGCTGAAAAGAGAGGCCGTGGAAACTCAACAATAATGGGAGCAAATATTGTTGAAGAGAACAAAAAGAGGAAGAAGACTTCTGGACCGAAATACAACCCAAGCAAGAAGCGGTTCAGTGGAAACTGCTACAACTGTTGAAAAATCGAACACAAATCTATGGAGTGTCGTGCTCCGAAGAAAGACAAGAAGAATGGTCAAGCAAACATGGTTGAAAAGCATGATGATGTTGATGAATTATGTGCCATACTTTCCGAATGCAACTTGGTGGGCAATCCTAAAGAGTGGTGGATTGATTCTGGAGCCACTCGCCATGTTTGTGTTGTTAGAGAAACTTTTACTACTTATGCTCCTGTTGGGCCGATGAGACGATTTCTATGGGAAATGCTTCAAAGGCGAAGATTGAAGGATGTGGGAAGATATTTCTCAAAATAACTTCCAGCAAAGTGGTGATTTTGAACAACATCCTTCATGTTCCCGAGATTAGGAAGAATTTAGTCTCTACTGGACTTCTTGTTAAGAATGGTTTTAAATATGTTTTTGTTTTCGATAAGGTTGTAATAAGTAAGAATAAAATGTTTGTAGGAAAAGGTTACCTCACTGAGGGCCTTTTCAAGCTGAATGTAATGGTTGTTGAAAATAATAATAAAATTTCAGCTTTGTCTTACTTAATTGAGTCAAATGAATTATGGTATATACGTTTGGGTCATGTCAATTATAAAACCTTATGAAAAATGATTAATTTCGAAGTATTGCCCAAATTTGAATGTGACAAATCAAAATGCCAAGTATGTGTGGAATCTAAGTATGTTAAATATCCTTATAAGTCGGTTGAAAGGAATTCAAATCCATTAGACTTAATTCACACAGATATTTGTGACATGAAGTCAATACCATCTAGTAGTGGAAAGAAGTATTTCATAACTTTTATTGATGATAGTACTCGATATTGCTATGTTTACTTACTTAATAGTAAAGATGAAGCAATAGACGCATTCAAGCAATACAAAAATGAAGTTGAAATGCAACTTAACAAGAAAATCAAAATGATAAGAAGTGATATGGGTGGTGAATATGAATCTCCTTTTGAACAAATATGTTTAGAATATAGAATTATTCATCAAACAACGGCCCCTTACACGTCCCAATCCAATGGGATTGCAGAAAGAAAGAATCGTTCATTAAAGGAGATGATGAACGCATTATTGATAAGTTCTGGATTGCCACAGAACTTGTGGGGGGAAGCCGTTCTTACGGCTAGCCGAATACTAAATCGAGTACCCCATAGCAAAACACAATCCATTCCATATGAAAAATGGAAAGGAAGGAAGCCCAACTTGAATTATTTGAAAGTGTGGGGGTGTTTGGCAAAAGTGCAAGTTCCTAAACCCAAAAGGGTAAAAATATGACCGAAAACCGTTGATTGTGTTTTCATAGGATATGCGACTAATAGTAAGGCATATCAATTTCTGGTTCATAAATCAAAAAATTCCGACATTCATAATAATACGGTTATAAAATCAGATAATGTTGAGTTCTTTGAAAATATATGTCCGTATAAAAAGGAATGCAAGTCGATTGGTGAAGGATCTAAACGACCTCGGGAAGAAACAAAAGAAAGTACACTTAACCATGAGACATAGTGAACGTCAAAGAACATCTAATTCATTTGGACAAGATTTTGTGACTTTCTTATTGGAAAATGAGCCTCAAACATTTAAAGAAGCTATGTCTTCTTCGGAAGCATTGTTGTGGAAAGAGGCAGTCAATAGTGAAATATAATCCATATTGAACAACCATACATGGGAATTGATTGATCTTCCTCCTGGAAAAAAAACTTTTGGGGTTCTAAATGGATCTTTAAGAGGAAAATGAAAGATGATGGAACTATTGATAAATATAAGGCAAGACTTGTGGTCAAAGGGTATAGACAACGAGAAGGTCTTGACTATTTTGATACATACTCTCCAGTTACAAGAATTACGTCCATACGAACATTAGTAGCGTTAGCTGCAGTTTATGGTCTTGAAATTAATCAAATAGATGTTAAGACGACCTTCTTAAATGGAGAGTTGGAGGAAGAAATATACATGGAACAACCTGAAGGGTTTGTGGTTCCAGGTAAAGAAAAAAAAGGTCTGTAGACTTGTTAAGTCCCTTTACGGATTAAAACAAGCACCCAAACAATGGCATGCTAAATTTGACCAAACAATATTGTCAAATGGATTTAAGATAAATGAATGTGATAAATGTGTGTACATTAAAAATGTTCTAAATCACATAGTCATTGTTTGCTTATACGTGGATGATATGCTCATAATGAGTAATGATATTGCCAACATAAATGCTACTAAGTGTATGCTAACTAGCAAGTTTGATAGGAAAGACTTGGGAGTTTCTGATTTAATTCTGGGAATTAAGATCCATAAGACTTCTCAAGGTCTGGCATTGTCACAATCTCATTATATTAAGACAGTACTTGAAAAATTCAAGCACTTGGGTTTTAAACTTGCAAAGACTCCAATTGACGTGAATCTTGCATTAGCAAAGAACAAATGCCAAAACATATCACAATTGGATTATGCTCGTGTGTTGGGTAACTTAATGTACATCATGAATTGTACATGACCAGATATAGCTTGTGCTATAAGTAAATTGAGTCGATATACGAGCAATCAAGGTCAATCTCATTGGATGGCCATAAAACGAGTTTTGGGATATTTAGTACATACCCAGGACTTTGCTTTGCACTACAGTAAATATCCTGCAGTCATTGAGGGATACTGTGATGCAAATTGGATCACCAGATCAACTGATTCCAAGTCCTCAAATGGATATGTATTGACTATTGGTGGAGGAGCGGTATCTTGGAAGTCATCCAAACAAACTTGTATTACCAGCTCTAAAATGGAGGCTGAGTTCATAGCCTTGGATAAAGCCGGTGAATAAGCTGAATGGATCCGGAATTTCTTGGAAGATATTCCATTTTGTCCCAAACCGTTGGCACCAATATGCATACATTGTGATATTCAAGTGGCAATTGGAAGGGCTGAGAGCGTTATTTATAACGGTAAATCTCGTCATATATGACGAAGACATAAAATCGTTAGACAATTACTCTCTAGAGGAATTATCACGATTGACTATGTAAAGTCAAGTTATAATGTGTCATATCCACTTACAAAAGGCCTAACTAGAGAGGTAGTTGAGAAGTCATCAAGGGGAATGAGACTGTGGCCGAGAACAAATCATAGTGGTGGTAACTCTACCTAGAAGACTGGAGATCCCAAGATCTATGTTCAAGGAGATCAAACAAAGTCATTCATGACGGTTCAACATTATCAACTAAACTATTAGTCCATTCTCGTGATGAGACAATGTTTAGTACTAAGGATAAAGCATTAAGGCTTTTTAATAATTTCTAAATTTGATACGGGGTATATCAAATAGTGTATCTATGGGATGACACATTTAGGAATCACTTATGTAAGTGTGAAGTGTTAGCCGCTTCAAGGAGAACTTTGTAAGGCCAGTTCTCTACGTACTTATGAAACCAGGCGGTGTTCATGGCTGAAATGAACACAACAATGAGAACCAAAGATGGTTAAGGGTTGGTTGTGCGACTTGTGGTTGTCTCGGTATACACCAAAGTTAGACTTTTCAAATATATCAAATCTACCGATTGATCGAGTATATCCGACATAAGTTCACTACGAAAAGTTCAAAGAGAAACCTACTTATCCAGATGCAATTAATCCTTGCTTGCGAATCACACAGTTTTTCATGCATACTTCTGTGATATAGCCATTCCCCATTCATGTAGGGAATTATTGGGTTTTTTTATGTATTTAATTAATATATTAAATACTTAAAAGAGGGTGAATGGAAAATGGAGGGAAATGAAATTTTGAGTGAAATTTTAAGTTTTCCCCCTTGGTAAATGTAAGGGTGTGCATTTGATTTATCGACTCGATTTTGATCTTTATCGATAATTACTTATCGATTATCGAATTGTACATATGACTATCGTTATCGTTTCAAAAAGGTTTCGATTTTTTCGATTTCGATTTATCAATTTTTGGGGCTTATCGATTTGGTTATTGATTACACCAATAAGAAAATTTGCGGGATTTCACGGAAAGTATATCCCTATAAGCACGCCTAACTAATATGGCAAGAAGAAGGTACAATAATACGAACACCGTTTATAACATAAAAACTGGGTCAACAAGCAAATGCAACAAAACTAAAGTAAAGGATCAAATGTATGCCAGCAACACTCCAACGGTATTAAAAAATATATATATCATCACGGCTAATTCTGTTTTCCATTAATTTGAACTTCATTCCCTTGAGCTTCAAATATGATCATTCCTTAAATGTGGTATCCTTAAATATTCTAGTGGTCAACTCTCATGTTAGTTGCAATGACGAGGGCATTCCATATGTAGAAGCCATAGCCAAAAGGTTTGTATTCTCTGCCTCTAAAGTATCAGCACTTAAAGATAAGTATACTGAAAGTTTGAGACCGCCTTCGACGATTGAAGCTTTATCAACTTTCTTATGGACTCGTTTGATGGCAAGTATTCATTGATAAAAGGATCAAAAAAAAGATTTATGGCATAGTCCATACACTGAACTTCCATACCAAAAGTAATCCTCCATCGCCTGAATGTTTATTCGGGAATGTAATGCAAGTAGTCGTTATAATACCATCTCATAATATCACTAATGAGGAACAAGTTTTTGAGCTAGTGAACCAAGTGAGAGAAGGTATAAAGAAAAACAGTGAATTTGTCAATGATGACAAGCACTTGAGTTCTATCAAAGAGAAAGAAAATGAGTAGAGGAAAGGTGGCCTAGTATTGTTCAACTTTACTAGTTTGTGCAAATTTCCTCTATATGGAGCTTATTTTGGCTGGGGACAACCGATATGGGTAAAAACTGCTCAAGAATAGGTAGAGGAAATAATAGGGTAAGGGATTTAGGGTGAAGGAAAGGGTATTATAGAATAAGGGTACATTTGTCTTTTTAGTTTATCTTATCGGTTTATCGATAAACCGATAACCGAAGAGTACAAAATCGAAATCGATAACTCGATAAGGAAAATTTCAAAATCGAAATCAAAATCGATAAATCAATAAACCGATAACAAATAATCAATTCGATTTATCGATAAACCGATTCGAATGCACACCCCTAGGTAAATGGACATTGTCCCATATTGGAAGCGGAAGAGGTTTTTTATGGGTATATAAGAAATTGCTCTTCTTGTAGATCTTAAAGAGTTGAGAAGAAGGCAAGCCTCACGCCATCGTCGTTGCTCGCTCACTCGGCTCGGCTTCGGCTTCAGATTCGGAATCGGAATTAGATTTGGATTTGGTCAAATGATCGATTGATTGATTAATTTTTTGGATCAAATTTATTTGTTAATAGTAAAATATTAACAAAAATATTATTAAATATTTGTTTTAATAACAAAATATCAATATGAAATTCAATTCAGTTATCCAAATTTCAGTTTTTTGTTTTTGTAACAAAAAATTAACTACCCTTCAATTTTCCCTCTTTATTGTTGAGTAAATGGCCATTTATGTAATGACATTTATTTTGTGGCCGTTTTGCATAAATAGTCATTCTGAAGAGTTGCACCTCTTTAGATTTCAGCCCAACTTTGACTATAAATACAACACTATTCTGCTCAGGATTTCACTACAAATTTTTTGAGTTTCTCCTCCTTTCTTATGCATATTTTAACTTCAAAGAAAATAATAGTAAGTGTGATTTGATACCGAACTTCGTGTTTGTTGAAATACTGGGGTTTGAAGTACCACTACACCAGTGTGTAATTCGTTCTATCCTGGGAGGAAATAATCCATAACCTTGGGTACTAGGAGGGAATTAAAATCCTTAAGGAAACACTGTGAATTCAGTGGGCTCGAATTGGTTTTCTGTCATTTCTGTTTATGTTCATTTCTACTTATATTCATTTATATTTCCAAAATTAGTTTACAAATACAGTTTACTAACAGGAAGTACCTGAGTCGAGGAAAAGATGGGGATAACGGCTCCGCATATCGGACTCAGACTCCCAGGTCAATGCCTCATGAGGTTGACCTCTCCACTTAACACGAACAGAAGGAAAACTCTTCGATCTCAACTGACGAGCCTGCCGGTCTAGGATAGCTATCGGCTCCTCCTTATAAGACAAGTCTTTGTCCAACTGGACAGTGCTGAAATCTAACACGTGGGATGGATCGCCGTGATACTTCCGAAGCGTGAACACATGAAACACTGGATGCACGACTGATAAGCTCGGCGGCAATGCAAGTCTATAAGCCACCTCTCCCACTCGATCAAGAATCTCAAACGGACCAATGAACTTAGGGCTAAGCTTACCCTTCTTCCCAAACCTCATCATGCCCTTCATAGGCGACACTCGAATAAATACGCGCTTACCGGCCATGAAAGCCAAATCTCGAACCTTGCGGTCGACATAACTCTTTTGCCTGGACTGAGCTGTGCGAAGCTTATCATGAATAATCCTGACCTTGTCCAAGGCATCTTGAACTAGATCCATACCTAATAACCGAGTTTCTCCCAGCTCAAACCATCCAACCGGAGACTGACACTGCCTACCATATAAAGCCTCATAAGGAGCCATCTAGATACTCAACTGGTAGCTGTTACTGTAGGCAGACTCAGCTAAAGGCAAAAACTGATCCCACGAGCCTCCAAAGTCAATGACACAAGCTCAGAGCATATCCTCCAAAATCTGAATAGTCCACTCGGACTGCTCGTCCGTCTGAGGATGAAACACTCTGCTCAACTCAACCCGCATGCCCAACTCTCGCTGAACTGCCCTCCAGAAACGTGAGGTAAACTGCGTACCTCGGTCCGAAATGATAGACACAGGCACACCATGAAGGCGAACAATCTCCCGGATATAGATCTCAACTAACCTCTCAGAAGAATAGGAGACAACCACAAGAATAAAATGCGCTATCTTGGTCAGCCTATCAACAATGACCCATACCGCATCGAACTTTCTCCGAGTTTGCTGGAGTCCAATAACGAAATCCATAGTGATCCGCTCCCATTTCCACTCGGGAAGATCAATCATCTGAAATAAATCACCAGGCCTCTAATGCTCGTACTTAACCTGCTGACAATTCAAACACCGAGCCACATATGCAACGATATCCTTCTTCATTTCCGCCACCAATAATGCTGTCGCAAATCCTAATACATCTTCGCAGCACCCGGATGAATAGAGTACCGGGAGATATGGGCCTCCTATAAAATCAACTCTCGGAGTCCATCCATATTAGACACACAAACTCGACCCTGCAACCTCAAAACTCCATCATCACCTAAGGTAACCTGCTTAGCACCTCTGTACTGCACCGTGTCTCTGAGGACACACAAATGGGGATCATCATACTGTCGATCTCAGATACGGTCCAATTATGAAGAACGAGCGACTGTGCCAGCTAACAACGGATGAGCTCACAAACATCCAACCTCACGAACTGATTGGCCAAAGCCTGAACATCCAAAGCAAGTGGTCTCTCACCAACCGGAATATAAGCGAGACTGCCCATACTGGTTGACTTCCTACTCAAAGCATCGGCCACCACATCGGCCTTTCCCGGATGATATAAGATGGTGATATCATAGTCTTTCAATAACTCCAACCACCTCCTCTACCTCAAATTCAACTCCTTTTGCTTGAACAAATACTGAAGACTCTTGTGATCCGTGAACACCTCACATGCCACGCCATACATATAATGCCTCCAAATCTTCAATGCGTGAACAATGGCTGCCAACTCCAAATCATGAACCAGATAGTTCTTCTCATGAATGTTAAACTGTCGCAAAGCATAAGCAATGACCTTGTCATCCTGCATCAACACTACACCAAGTCCAATACGAGATGCATCACAATAAACTATATAAGGCCCTGAACCTGTGGGCAAAACCAACACCGGTGCCGTAGTCAGATCTGTCTTGAGATTCTGAAAGCTCGCCTCACACTCATCCGACCATCTGAACTAGGCACCCTTCTGGTTCAACCTGGTCATCGGGGCTGCGATAAATGAGAACCCCTCCACGAACTGACGATAGTAGCCTACCAATCCCAAGAAACTCTGAATCTCTATAGCTGATGCTGGTCTAGGCCAGTTCTTGAATGCCTCAATCTTCTTCGGATCAACCTGAATACCCTCTGTTGATCCAACATGACCTAGAAATGCAACTGAACTCAACCAGAACTCACACTTCGAGAACTTGGCATACAACTGACTATCCCTCAGAGTCTGAAGAACCACTCAGAGGTGTTGCTCGTGCTCCTCCCGACTGCGGGAATATATCAAAATATCATCAATAAAGACTATCATGAACGAATACAGATAAGGCCCGAACACTCGGTTCATCAAATCCATAAAAGCTACTAGGACATTTGTCAACCCGAATGACATCACCAAGAACTCATAATGCCCGTACCGAGTGCGGAAAGCTGTCTTAGGGACATCGGATGCCCCAATCCTCAACTGATGGTAGCCAGATCTCAAGTCAATATTTGAAAATACCTTGGCACCCTGAAGCTGATCGAACAAATCATCAATCCTCGGCAGCGGATACTTATTCTTGATTGTAACTTTGTTCAATTGCTGGTAATAATTACACATTCTCATCGACCCATCCTTCTTCTTAACAAACAACACTAGCGCACCCCAAGGCGAAACACTGCGCCTAATAAAACCCTTCTCAAGCAAGTCTTGCAACTGCTCCTTTAACTCTTTAAACTCAGGCGGGGCCATACGGTACGGCAAAATAGAAATGGGCTGAGTGCCCGAAGCCAAATTAATGCAAAAGTAAATATCCCTGTCGGGTGGCATACCCGACAGGTCTAAAGGAAATACCTCAGGAAACTCCCGAACAACATACACAGAATCAAAAGAAGGGACCTCAGCACTGGAATTGCGAACATAAGCCAAATAGGCCAAACACCCTTTCTCGACCATACGCCGAGCCTTCACATAAGAGAGAACACTACGGGTAGAATGACCAGGGGTACCTCATCACTCTAAACGAGGTAAACTGGGTAAGGTTCAGGTCACAGTTTTGGTATGACAGTCCAAGATAGTGCGGTAAGGTGATAACCAATCCATCCCCAATATAACATCGAAATCAACCATGTCCAGAAGCAATAAATCTCCACGAGTCTCAAGACCCCCAATCACCACAATACAAAAATGATGGACTTGATCTACCATAAAAGAATCACCCACCAGTGTAGAAACATATACAGGGACACTCAAGGAATCACTAGGCATGACCAGATATGGTGCAAAATAAGATGACACATAGGAGTAGGTAGACCCTGGATCAAATAAAATTGAAGCATCTCCGCCATAAACCAGAACAGTACCTGTAATAACTGCATCGGAGGCCTCAGCCTCAGGCCTGGTTGGAAGAGCATAAAATCGGGATTGGGCCCCACTGCCCTGGACTACATCCCTGGAACGGCCTGCAGCTGGTTGGCCTCTACCTCTAGTAGTCTAAGCTCCACCTCTATCACCTCTACCTCCATCTCTAGCACCTCTACCCCCACCTCTAGTTGGCTGGATAGGCTATGGAACACCTGGTGCCTAAACCATAGCACAGGAACTCTGCTACTGCGACTGAGTACTCACCAATATCGGACAAGCCCTCCGGATATGACCATACTCACCACACGTATAGTATCCATCTGAGTGATGCAGCTGAGAAAACTGAGACTGACCTTGGCGACTTGAATGACCACCCTGAAAACTCTGAAACGGTGGTGCACTAATAGGAGCTGGTGGTGCACTGTAGGGCTGCTGATCGGAATACTGCATATGAGAAACACGGCCACCTGAAGCACCGTGAGAAACCTGAAGTGCTGACTGAAAGGGCCTAGGAGTATGGCCTCTACCATACGAATCCCTACCTCCAGACGAGGCACCACTGAATCTGCCTGAATGACGGGGCCTCTTGCCCGACCCATGACCACCTCCATGCGACAGAACCATCTCCACTCTCCTGGCCACATTGGCCGCCTCCTGGAAAGTAATCTCACTCCCAGCCTCCCTAGCCATCTGAAGTCGAATCGGCTGAATAAGCCCCTCAATGAACCTCCTCATCCTCTCTCTTTCTACGGGAAGTATGACCAGAGCATGACGAGCCAAGTCGATGAATCTAGTCTCATACTGAGTAACAGCCACAGAACCCTGCTGGAGATGCTCAAACTGCCTCCGATATGCCTCACCCTAAGTGATGGGGAGAAATTTCTCCAGAAATAGCTGAGTAAATTGCTCCCAAGTCAAAGCTGATGATCCGGCTGGTCTGCCCAAGCAATAATCTCTCCACCAAGTCTTGGCGGATCCAGACAAGCAAAATTTAGCAAAATCGACCCCATGGGTCTTAACTATCCCCATGTTCCTGAGAACCTCATGACAGCTGTCTAGATAATCCTGGGGATCCAGAGAAGATGCACCGTTGAAGGTAGTAGTGAAGATCTTGGTGAACCTGTCCAATCTCCACAAAGCATCGGCAGACATAGCTGCCCCATCACTAGTCTAAGCTCCCACACCTGGCTGAACTACTCAAACTAGCTGAGCTGCTGGAGTCTGAAACTAGGGAGCTACCTGCTCTGGAGTGCGAGTAGCATGAGTCTAGGCTCCTCCTCTAGCTCGAGAGATGGCTGGTGCTACAGGAAGCAAGCCTGCCCGAGTAACACTCTCCAAAAGGCCCACTAGATGGACCAGAGCATCGTGAAGAATTAGGGTAGCAATAAAATCCTCCGGGACCTAAGCTGGACCTACCGAAACTGCTGGGGCCGGAACCTCATCATCAAAGTCAACCTGAGGCTCCGTCGTTGGTGTTGCTACTCTAGGTTGAGCTCTGCCCCTGCCTCAGCCTCTAGCACGGCCTCGGCCTCGCCTTCTGCCCCTCGTGGGAGCTACTGCTGGGGGCTCGGGCTACTGATTGGTGGATGAGGATGCGCGTGTTCTCGCCATCTGCGAAAGAACAGAGTGGAAATTCAATTAGCATTGAGAAACCAAACCGCACGACAAGAAAGAACAATGTGAAGTTTTTCCTAACTCTGTAGCCTCTGGGGGATAAATACAGACGTCTCCGTACCGATCCCTCAGACTCTACTAAGCTTGTCCGTGAATTGTGAGGCCTATGTAACCTAGAGCTCTCATACCAACTTGTCAAGACCCGTATTTCCCACCCTAGGGAGTCGTGATGGCGCCTACTCGTAGAAGCTAGGCAAGCCGCAAAATGTAGAAATCACTTAACTCTTATATTTTAACCCTTTTTAGCAACTTATATTAACAAGTAATCAACATTGAATATTAACGATAAACAGAATAAGCAGAAGACTTAACAGGTAAAAAAAATAACCAAAAACCAGTACTAAAATGCCAATATACTCCTCTACCCGGAATCTGGTGTCACAAAATCATGGATTGTCTATGAGTACTACATACAAGTGTTTGAAAAAGGAAATACAGTCTGTCTCGGAAACAAGTGAAAACAGAACACAATAAAAGATAGAAGAGAACACCGGGCATGCGGACGCCTGCAGGACTACCTCGGGATCTCTAGCTGTACTGAAAGCAGCCTCCACAAGTGCTACTGTCCGAAAGCTGCTCCAGGATCTGCACATAGTACAAAGTGTAGTATCAGCACAACCAACCCCATTGTTGGTAAGTGTCTGGCCTAACCCCGGCAAAGTAGTGACGAGGCTAGGACAAGACTCTAGATAAACTGTGCAATTATATAATATACAGCGGAAGACAAACAGAAATAAACAAATACAGATGGGAGGGGGTACATGCTGCGAGGGAAATATCAAATTCAGTAGTAACTTAAGAGAGAGATAAAAGAACAATTTATGATATATATAAAACCATAATAACACTGTTGCAGTGCGCAACCCGATCCCTGTTATTTATCACTATCGCGGCGTGCAACCTGATCCAACTATATCATTGTTGTGGTGTGCAACCCGATCCATTTATATCATTGTTGCGGCGTGCAACCCGATCCATTATATTATTGTTGTGGCGTGTAACCCGATCCATTTATATCACTGTTGCAGCGTGCAACCCGATCCAAATATATAGTCAACAACTATCATAACAAGAGTCCCGACAAGGGATCAATAATGTACTACACTATCACGAAAAAGGAATCGACAGTATGAATAAATACATCCCGGCAAGGGAGAAATAGCTATAACCAATCTCGTTCCAACATCAAACTACCTCAGCTAACACCAATACTCAATCATAAGTAATTCCCACGAAAACAATATAAAACCTTGCTCAATATCGAGAATTCATCAATTTAAGCATATGTGGTATCATTTAAGAACACAATAAATTTCCATTTAAGACTCACGGTCATGCTTGACACTGACGTATTGATACTCGTCACCATGCCTATACATTGTACTCAACAAGAAGCAATTAGCACATAAGACACAACTCGTAATCCCTCAAGCTAAGGTTAGACCGAACACTTACCTCGAACTTTCACGGGCAATCCCTTTCAAATTTGGCTCCAAATCAATCGTATCTATACATAATCGACTTAATAACATCAGTAAATGCTAAATAATCCAATTCCAATACTTAATTATAGCTTTCTAATCATTCTTCCCAAAAAGTCAAAAATCGATCCCGGGCCCGCTTAATCAAAACACGAGGTTCGGACCAAAACCCATCACCCATTCACCCACGAGCCCGAATATCTATTTTGTTTTGATATCCGACCCCAAAACGAGGTCAAATTCTCAAATAATCAAAAAGCCCTAACTCTACCCAAATCCCTAATTTTTTACCCTTAATCTCATGGTTTAGGCCTAGAAATCTAGTGGGTGTTGATAAAAATGGAAGAAAACGAGCTTCAGATTACATACCTATGAAGCTATGTTGAAGTTCCTCTTCAAAAGTCGCCCAAGAGATGTGGAGAAGATGAAGTTTATGAAAAATGGTAAAAATCCTGTACTGCATTCTGTTTCTAGAACTTAAAATAACTGGGCGAATTTGGTCATCACGTTCGCGATAGGCTCATCGCATTTGTGATGAGTTAGGTTTGATAGGCCTTCGTGTTCACGGAAGATAGCTCGCGTTCATGGAGAAGTAACTCCTCAAGCCTTGTGTTCGCGTCCAGGTGGTCGCGTTCACGTAGGTATAAATTTCCCTTCCCCCCTTACCAGGCCACAAGCCTTCGCGTTCTCGATACCAGGCCCGCGTTCGCGAAGGGTAGACCCCCCAAAGCTTCCCGTTCGCGACCTGGGTCTCGCATTCGCGTAGAAGGAGATTCCCTTCAGCACAAACAGCTCATCCGTTCGCGAGGTTCCTCCCGCGAACGCGAAGAAGAAAATGCCAGCATACCAACAACTGAGAAACCACAACTTTTTATGAGTCCAAAACCTTCTGAAACACATCCAAAACACACCCGAGCCCTCAGGGCTCCAAACCAAACATACGTACTAACTCAAAAACATCATATGAACTTATCCGTGCGATCAAATCGCCAAATTAACCCCTTAAACAACGAATTAAACCTCAAAATCAATGAAATATTTCAAAACTTCTTAAAACATCAAATTTTGCATTTAAGGTCTAAATCCCGTCAAACGGATTCCGTTCTTACCAAACATCATAGAATTATCTTAAATAATATATAAGACATGTACTGGGTGCCGGAACCAAAATACGGGCCCGATACCAATATTTTCTAATCAAAAATTCATTTCCAATCCTTTAAACAATTTCAGAAAACAATTTTGTTTAAAAATTCATTTCTCGGGCTTGGGACCTCGGAATTTAATTCCGGGCATACGCCCAAGTCCCATATTTTTCTACGGACCCTCCGGGACCATCAGATCACGGGTCCGGATCCATTTACCCAAAACATTGACCGAAGTCAAATTAATTTATTTTATAGTTAAAATTTATCATTTTCACATATTTTCACATATAAGCTTTTCGGCTACGCGCTCGGACTGCGCACACAAATTGAGGCAATGCTAAAAGAGATTCTTAAGGCCTCGGAATACAGAATTCAATTTAAAAGCAAGTGATAACCTTTTGGGGTCACATATTGATTATATGGTGAGGACGAGAGTAAAAGCACGAAGGGTGATGTCGTGCACATTTTCATTATTTGATTGCTTTGGTGAGGATGAGAGTAAAAGCACGAAGGGTGATGTCGTGCACTTATTGATTTCTGTTTCTTTGTTGATGTCTGAGATATATTGTTTCTTTCAATTACATGTTGTCTTTCTATTCTAAATTGATGGTTCCCCGTAGCATGTTACCTCTCCCATACTTGACTGTATATTACTGTTCTTTTTTTCCGTTGTATATAGTTAAACTGCACAGGTTTATATGGTAGTGTGGTCCTAGCCTCGTCACTACTTCGTCGAGGTTAGTCCAGGCACTTACCAGCACATGGAGTCGGTTGTGCTGATACTACACTCTGCACTATGTGCAGATGCCGGAGCAGCTTTTGGACCTTAGCTTGGGTGGCTGCCTTCAGTCCATTCGGAGATCCAAGGTAGTCCTGCAGGCGTCCGCAGGCCCTGACGTCTCCCTCTATCCTTTTATCCTGTTTCATTTACGTATTTTTGAGATAGTGTATTATTTACTTTTCAGACTTTGTTTGTAGTACTCTTAGACCGTCTGTGAAACTGTGACACCAGTTCTGGGTAGTCGATATTCAAACAGTTGTATTGGATTCATATTCAGATAGTTTATCGTCTATCTTCCGCTTATTGTAAATTCCGCTGTCAACACCTTATTGCTTTATAATTGTTAAAGAATATAAAATGGGTAAAAAGGTAATTTGGTTCAAATAGTTGGCTTGCCTAGCTCACATTAGTAGGCGCCATCATGACTCCTGAGGGCGAGGAATCCGTATCGTGACAATGTAATTAAATCCCTTAATTGAAGGCACTAATAAGGATTGGGAGCCTTTTAAGGTGGAATATATATATTTTGTAAACAAAACTTGTGTAGGTAGGGTAATTTACTAAACATGAACATTTAAGGTAATAAAATTTCTAATAGTGTATAGGAATGAAAAAAATTCTTTTTGAATTTGATTTTGTAAGCTCATTGGTTTTTGTTCGGTTTTAAGAAAACAATATTATGCAGTTTCGTTTAGTTGGGAAGAATTGATTTTAGGAAGTCATTGTGTTTAGATTTAGGCAATAAACATTTGCGGATAAAACAATCATTAAAACCATCAAGTATCATACTACTGCTTTTTACGAATAACCAAAAAGGCAAACATATATATATAAATAAATTAAAAAAAAGAGGACAATTGACTGTCCGAGACCACAAGATCCGATAATCCAGAATAAGGTTGAATTTGGAGGACCTAAATAGTGAAAGGATCTAAAACTTCTTAGGAGTCATGCCGAGTAGGCTTATTAAAGGATAAAAATTGCAAAGATTATGGGTGAGTTTGGTACGATGGAAAGTGTTCTCCATGATTTTTTTTTAAAAATAAGTGAGTTTCTTACGCATTAATTAGCGTTTGGTTAAGCGAAAATACTTTCCTAAGAGCATTTTAACATAATTTAAGGAAATTATATAATCTTAGATACAAATCTTAACCTCAACACCCGAGCTCGACCCAACTCCACCCCGACACCTGACCCTCAACCCAACCTCGAACGCTGACCCCCACATCGACCCAATCCCCTGACTTTGATGTTAACCCCTAGTCTTGACACCCTACCCTGACCTCGATCCCGATACCTGACACCTAACTACGACATTCGTATTTTGAGCTGCGAAGTTCGCATCAGGTGGGGGAGGAGTGGTAGGAGTTGGTGAGCCGGATGTGGAGGGAAGTGGCCCGAGGGTGGGTTGGTGGTGAGGGGTTTACTAGATAGGAAGGGAGGAGGTGGGCCAATACTTGGGTTGTAGGGTAGGCGAATATTGGTATGGGGTAGGGGTTGGTTGGGTATAGGTGTAGGTGAAGTAAGGTCGTGGTGTAAGGTGGTAGATCAGGGTCTAGGGGTTCGGGATAATGAGATTGTGAATTGAGGAGGTGGTAGATCAGGATCTAGGGGTTCGGGAGAATGAGATTGTGAATTAGGAAGTGACAACGGAAAACTCATATATCCGATGCCTTTCTTGCTCAGAGAATCAAAACTCACAATTTCCAACTAGGATTGCTGAAATTTTAGAGCAAAAGACGGAGTTTTACAAATGAAGAATAGTATGAAAAATATATTAGTCTAATCCTCCTAACATTTTATTTCCTCACTACAAAAGATGTCACTTAACTTTATCCAAACTAGCAAAACCAAAATCCACTATAAGGTCCAATATTATATTATTCACTGTCTGGGTTTCTTCACTTCACACAAAAAAAAATGCACATAAATCCTAAATCTTTCTAGCTTAAGAACTACGTTTTTTGATAAGTGTTTTTGAAAAATGAATACAACTATACAAGAACTACAAGGACATTAAAAGGTACTCTATCAGAAAATACTGTATTTCTATCAACAAGTGCATAATTGAGTGAACAAAAATGTACCTGATTACGAAAATATTTAAATATTGATTTAAATAGTATAAATATTCAAATAAATCATAATCAAACAAAATTACACAAGACAACCTACAAAAGCAAACTTGGTAAAAAGGAGATCTTGAAAACATAAACAGAGATATGACTGCCATATATTTTATCTACAGGAGAGTCAAGATTAAATAGCTCGTTAAATGTTCATTTTCCTTTATTTGGAGTTGGCTCCAATGGCCGCAAGAACCCTGGAGGAACTCATGCACCGACTACCACCAGCAAATCTTCCATTTGCTTAGCAACAAGATAAAGAAAAAAAGAGAGAGATTTTTAATCTAGTCAGTGGGACTAGGCAGGGCTTTGTCCGAGCTGGAGCTTATTTCAGCAATTTTTTTTTTAATCTGGCCATATTTGAGTTGGAGGTCTGTTAGGGAAGAGGGGTATTTGTACTCCATTTGACTAATGATGGGGGTATTTTCTTGCCCAAAAGCAAACGGAGGGCATTATTGCTCTATTTTCTATTGTTAAAGGATATTTTTGGCCCTTTTCCGAAGCGACAATAGGAGGGAAAGATAGCTGAGTTTGGCTGGGCTGTGCTTTGTATTCCTTTGTTTGGTGATTAATAAAATATATAATTACCACAAAAAAAAAGTTAAAGAGAGTTTTGAAAAATATTTTCTCTCCTTGATAGAAAAGTTTTTTGTCCAATTGAAGGAATATGACTTTATAAGACAATTTTCATAGTTTTTAAGTCAACCAAATATAGAAATATTGAACATATCAAACACATCCTATTTGTTCTTAAATCTAAAACTTATAATCCCTCCTGTTTCAATTAAGTAGAAATGGCGTGGGATAGTCACTTTTTAATATGATATTTAGTTTTTATTTAGTATTTTTAATGCCGAGCAAAAATAGCCATTATTTAATTAAAATTAATACAATAAAATGCTTTACCCTTTATTCATAAGTGTTGTGTAAATATTAAGGACATGGTATTCTTAACATTTATACTGCATGTACGAAGTTAAGGATGCCATGTCCTTAACATTCACACTGTACATATGAAGTTAAGGACGTGACATGATACTTTGTCCTTTAATATTTACACAACATTCATGAAATTAAGGATACTATGTCTTTAACTTTACACTGCACACATGAAGTTAAGGACACCAAGTCCTTAGCATTTACACTGTACAATTGAAGTTAATGATACGAGGTCCTAAAGTTTAACAACAGAAGGTGCAAATACAAGTTAATGACATTACGCCCTTAACATTTATACTGCACATATGAAGTTAAGGACATGACATGACACTTTATCCTTAATATATACACATCATTTATGAAGTTAAGGACATGATGTCCTTAATATGTGCGCAACACCCATATCTAGTACATAAGTATTTTCGTCGGGACAAATAAAAATTTATTTATCACTGACTAAAGAGTAAATACATTTTAACCAACGGCTAAAAAGTAAAGAAATCTCGGCTAACTGTGCACTTCCCCCCTTCAATTTATGTGCCTTACTTTATTGTTTAGTCTATTTAAAAAAGAATTTTTTATTTTTATTTTAAATAATTTCTTAAATCTAGATTTTCACATGACATATTCAAAACCACATGATTAAAGAGTATAGTATCTCAATTCTCAACCATTCTATTAATATATGGTCCGTGTATATAATTAAGTTCAATATAATTGTGTTTGTCTGAAAATATGAATATTCCAATCCCATTTACAGTATTTTTTATTTATGCTAATCCAATATTTATCATTACCAAGGCCATGTCTAGTAATCACTTTTCCCAAGGTTGTGTTCTTCTAATCTAATCCCATAAGCCTCTCTAACAACAGCCACCGCCCACTTCCCATGTCTCATTGCCCGTTCTCAAATTCTCAAATCCAGCAGCTCCGTCTCATGTGAAGACTAATGGAAGTCTCAAAATTCAACACTTTTCACTTCCTTCCTTCACCTCCACTCCGTTTCGGTAATTCACTCTCTTTCTCTTTTTTTCTTTTTTCAGTTTCCAAATTTATTTATCTCCATTTTCATACTCATATAATCCGTGCATTTTGATTCGGTTTTCGTTTTTTCTTAATAAAGGGAAGAAGGAAGTGAAGTTGCCGCTATCGCCGTCTCCTCATCCAGTAATTTTCTAATTCCTTCTGATTCTTCTTTTTATTTCTTTATTTTCGTCTGAGCTCTTTATATTTGTAGCCCATTTATGTGAACGTGTTTGACTAGCCACAAAATTTTAAGAAATAAAGAAAGATTTTTGAAATATATAGTCTAAAATAAATAATAAAAATTTGTGTGGCTAGAAATCATCCTGTGGAAAAAAAAAGTTGAATTGTTATTTAAGTACAAATATTGAAATAGTGAAGCTACCCTGCTTCTATGAAGAATTAAATCGAATGGATCAAGGACCATTAGGCTCAGTGTTGCTGCTCGGGTTGGCTGCATTGGATAATGTGAAGGGTTATAGATATACATGATAATGATGGGAATTGTTATGATGGAAGAATAGTGTTTACAAAAGAAGAAGTAAAATGAGTATAGCTTAGAAAGTCTTTAGAAAGGGGCAGCCCAGTGTACTAAGCTCCTGTTATGCGCGGGTGCGAGGAAGGGCCGGGCTGGACTGCATTGGGTCTTATGTATGCAACCTTACCTTGCATTTCTACAAAAGGTTATTTCTGCAGCTTGAACTCGAGGCCTCCTAGTTACATGACAACAACTTTACCGTTGCGCCAGCCGCCAATGCTCCTCTTCGTTAGGAAGTCTTTAAACCCCCCCCCCC
>MU713137.1:5802-20465 GCA_026770625.1 Nicotiana glauca
GACTCTGAAAAATTTAAATAACTAATCCCGTTCCGATTGTCCTTAAATTGGAAAAACTCCTTCCTTTTATTATATCCCTTCCCGGGGTGTAGTAATAGGCTCCGTAAAAAAGGAGGTGTGACATACCTATTTTCGCCCCTAGCTTTAAATTTAATAGTGGAATCAGTTGTTTGTAATATTATTTAGGATGTATAATTGAATTGAATAGATTTGGGCCATTTGGAATCGGATACTCGTGGCAAAGGCGTGGTTCCTAGTTGATTATTGAGCCGGTTTGAGGTAAGTGGCTTGTCTAACCTTGTGTGGGGGACCTTTCCCCTTAAGACATGATCTTTGAATATTTGAATGCCTCGTACGTGAGATGACGAGCGCGTACTTGAGCTAATTGTTGTAAACCCGTTTCTACTTGAAGTATTTATATTGAGATTTCCTATTTACTTGTTCATTTTAGACTGTAAGTTTAAACGTGTGCTAGCTTAGAGAAGCATGTTTAGCTGACTTAGTTGCTTAATTGTTTAACTGTACTATTTGTACTATGAGAAGCATGTTAGGCTAGAAATTACTATTACTTGTACTGATTTTAGCATTTATTCTGAGATTATGAGTTGTTGTTGTTGTGTGTTTAATTTGGAACTACGGGACGGGTTCCCGGGAGATCCCCCTGTACTTGATATATTCTGGATTGAGGGTGCGGGATACCAAGAGACCCCTGGCACATGTATTTCTATATATTGGGATACCAAGAGATCCCCGACTTACTTATTGAGGACACCAAGAGACCCTTGGGATACCAAGAGATCCCCGACACATGTATTTCAATATATTGGGATACCAAGAGATCCCCGGCTTACTTATTGAGGATACCAAGAGGTCCCCAGTGTATATGATGAGGATACCAAGAGATCCTCGGGATACCAAGAGATCCCTGGTGCTAAGAGATCCTCGGGATACCAAGAGATCCCCGCCTATTATTCCTTGTTGAGAGCAGTATTCCTTGTATTGTTACCTTTGCTTTCTATTATTATTCTTCCTTATTTATCAGGTTTAGATTCTCGCTGTAGACTTTATTTAAACTGTTTCCGTTAGCTTATTATTTATTATGTTATCTCAGTAGGGCCCTGACCTTCCTCGTCACTACCCAACCGAGGTTAGGTTTGGCACTTACTGAGTACCGATGTGGTGTACTCATGCCCTTCCGCGCATGTTTTTCATGTTCATATTATCCAGGTACCTCTATTCAGGCGCACTACCCTTGAGGTGAGAAGATACACGGAGACTTCGAGGTATATCTGCCGCGTCCGCAGACCAGGAGTCTCTATTCTGTTCCAGCTTTAGCATTTAATTTGTTCCTTTTCTCTCAGTTGTTTAGATATTCTGGAGTTAGAGCAGCGTACTATGTTTCTATTAGCTTGTGGTTCCCGTGAGTTTTCGAATTTTGGGATTGAATTGTAGACTTACGCTTATCTTTATAGTTGTGTAGGCCGAGCGGCCTCATATACAATTGTTATTTTTTTACGTTCAATTTGAATTATTTATTCTGTAAGTTAAATTCTTATTTCCGCACTGTTAGGCTTACCTAGTTGTAGGAACTAGGTGCCATCACGACATGTTCATGGGGGGTGAACCGGGGTCGTGACAAGTTGGTATCAGAGCTCTAGGTTCATAGGAGTCACGGAACACATGACGATTTATTAGAGTCTCGTTGATCGGTACAGATACGTCTGCACTTATCTACGAGAGGCTATGCAACTGTTTAGGAAAAATCTTAATTTCATTTGAATTCCTTGTCGTGCGATATTTTTGACATCAATTCTAAACTTATGTCTTCTATTCTCTCATAGATGGTGAGGACACGTGCTACATGAGATAACCAGGAACCCGCGCCCCCTACTGCAGCCGTCAGAGGCCGGGGTAGAGGTCAAGGATGCGTACGTGGTGCAGCTAGAGTACTTGCGCGAGCTGCCGCCGAGGTACCATCAGCAGATCCAACTGGATCCCAGGCACCTGGCACACCTATTACTGCCACTACTACTCCAATGCTCCATGAGACTTTGGCTCAGTTCATGAGCATGTACACCACCTTAGCTCAGGCAGGGTTGCTTCCTCTTGCTGCAGCCACATCCCAGGCCGGGGGAGGAGCACAGACTCTCGCCGTCCGCACTCGTGAGCAGCGAATGCAGGTTGAGCAGGCTCCCAAGATTATTCTTGCACTGCCTGCAGCGCCAGTTCAGCCCGAGGATGGGTCAGTTGCTTCAGAGGACGAGCATCAGAGACTTGAGAGGTTCAAGAAATATGACCCCCTAGTGTTCAGTAGATTAGCATCAGACGATGCCTTGGGATTTCTAGAGGAGTGTCACCGTATTATTCGCACTATGGGCATAGTGGAGTCCAGCGGGGTTTCTTTCACTGCTTTCCTGCTTCGGGGTGCCGCCTATGATTGGTGGTTTTTACGTTCAGTTTGAATTATTTATTCCGCAAGTTAAATTGTTATTTTCGCACTGTTAGGCTTACCTAGTTGTAGGAACTAGGTGACATCACGACATGTTCATGGAGGGTGAACTGGGGTAGTGACAAGTTTTTATACAACTTACTCATGATGTATTACTCTCGGATGATTGATTAATTTTATGAGTTTTGGCCAAAATAATATTCAATGCATTGTGTTAATTTTAGGTTTAATTGTGATTGTGCTTTATGCTAAACTCCAATTGAATAAGTCATTTATATTCATTTTGTAGTACTGAAAAATATAAATAAAGGTATATAGCGTTTCTTAAAAATCATCTTATATTACCATAAAAAAGATTACACAAAATAAAATTTTGCAAATAAAAAATCAATTGGCCAACAAATAAAATTACATTCTCTAATTCCAGATTATATAAAGAAGGTTCTAGATATTCAATTTTATTCTCTACAAGGTGTTGAGTTTAATAAGAATATTTAAATTGGTATTCTTTCAACAATATGTAAATGAAAGAAGACCAAACCAAAAAAGAGAATAAATCATTTCAGAGGAAACAAGAGAGGGAGAAATTTTTCCAGAGGAAACCCATATGGCGAACTGAAGAAAAAAAGTTAAAAAAAATGAAGAAGAAGGTGAAAAATAAAGAAGAAATGTAAAAAAAAAAATGAAAAACTGGTTAAAAATGAGGAAGAAAGGTGGGTATAACTGGAATATGGAGAATATTAATTAAAAAAATAAATGTGAAAGAGGGTTAAGCTAACTAGCCATTATTTTCCGTCATATGAGTCATTTTGATGGTTTTTTTCTGTTGTCACGCGCTCCCAAGCGAGTGTTTGCATACGTTATGCCAGGTCAGCGATGAAGGGGTTTTAATACGAAGGACAATGTAGTACATGTAATTTTTGTACACACCAAATAGTTTATGTAGAAAACTGATAAAAATATTATAGTTTAAGATGATTTTAGAGTATTAAGGGCATCTCCAACGCCACTCTAAATGCACCAAATCCAAATTTGGTGCAAGAAATTATATTTTTTTGCTCTAATACAACACCATTTTTTGCACTATTATAGAGCATGAATAATGTTGCACCAAACCAAATATAGAGTGATGAATAGTGTTGCAATAAACCAAATATAGAGTGATGAATAGTATTGCACAAAAATGATATAATGGTTGAAGTAAATTTAATGTTACTTTATTTTAGTGTAAAATTTGGTACAAAAAAATAGTGGTAGCGTTGGAGTTGACCTAACTCAAAGAGGAAATACTGTTGAACTTTAATGACCAAAAGGACCACTAAACTCAAAGTTGTAGTAACTTTGTAGGTCGAAATCTTGTTGAAAATGTATTTTACCATGAAAGAAAATAGATAGAAATGGAAATAAAAAGAGAGTTGGTGTACGACCGGCTTGACGGGTTAGTGGAGTAACATATGAACGCACATTGCGCCACACATTATAGGGATTTTATAAATTTAGGGCGAAATACAGAACCGTTTTTTGCTGACTCACCCCCAATCCATTCCCTCATTCCTTTCCCTTGTTTTTTAAGCCAACTATTATGTACTAGTACTAATTTACTCATTTAAAAGATACTATACAAACATTCGAAAGAAAAATTACAAAAAAAAAAAAAAAAAAAAAAACCCTACAAACATACCCCCACCCAAAAAAAAGAAGAGGTTTTAAAAGAGGCACTGCTCTCCCCTGTGACTCTTCGAACTTCTCCCCCCTGCTTAGCCACTACACAGTACACACCACTCTCATGTCCTTTTTAAGGTGTTTTCATACACAACAAGTAATCTAATCTCTCTCTATAATCAATTCCAAGTAAAACCCATTCCTTGTATTTTTCCATTGAATCATCAATGGGC
This sequence comes from Nicotiana glauca, assembly GCA_026770625.1. Classification (NCBI taxonomy): domain Eukaryota; kingdom Viridiplantae; phylum Streptophyta; class Magnoliopsida; order Solanales; family Solanaceae; genus Nicotiana; species Nicotiana glauca. The sequence continues at coordinate 10,147 of MU713137.1, forward strand.
TGCCGTTTGTGTTGCATTGCTCTGCTCTTCACTCTTTGCTTCGCCGCTGACCCTTATGTCAATTTTGAGTTGGAGTACTCCTACATCACCGTTTCTCCTCTTGGCGTTCCCCAACAGGTTTCCCCATTTCCCCATTTCCCCCTCCCTCTTTTATCTGCATTAACAAAACCGATGTTTTTGCTTTATTAGAAGAAAAAAAATAATCTTTTTTCCTTTGCTATTCAAGAATGATTTGAATAAAAAGAACCCTTTTTTCCATTGGCTTGATGTGGTATGTTCCCATGGAGTTCTCTTTTTTTTTTTTTTTCGCTTTTACCCTTTATAACTGTTTTGGTACATGAAAAAGATTAGGATCCCGTTAGAGATACATGTCAATTTCTATTTCTCCTGATGTAGTACTTTAAAGATTTTGTTCTTTATCTAGTGCTACTATCATTTGGTGTGTAAAAATTGCAAGGGACCACTTATTAGGGTCACTATTTGGGTCCCTTGTGTTAGTAAATTTTGGTCCATAGTGGCGATTTTTAGTTTTTGCTTGAGACCAAATTGCTAGATTTAGTTTAAAAGTTTTGCTAAATTTTGGTACATAGAATGGCGATTTTTGTACACATTTTGCTTGTATAGTTTCCATATTCAGTTATATGATTATGAATTGGACCTAAAATTTACTACTAGGTGATTTCTTCTCATCTGCATAAGCTTACCCGTTACTTGTACTGGTGGGAGGTAGTTGAGGTACCCAATGCAATAGTCGAGTTGCCCTGTACAATAGTTGAGCTATCCAGTTAATAGTTGAGGTAGCCAGTGCAATAGTTGAGCTGCGCGTAAGTTGGTCGGAACACTATTGTCATAAAATAATATTATTATGAATTGGATGCAGTTTTTTCTCCTTTTACATTTTTATGTCTTCTATATTTACTGTATTTGTGCTAAAACTTATTTAGGTGCTATGCACAAATATTTGCTGTCCTGTGTTCCCATTTTCTGAATGAGGGAGAAAAATAAATAGAAAACAGGCTCTCATTGTTGGTTAATGGACCATGATTTGATATATAATGGCAGGTTATAGCTGTGAACGGGAAATTTCCAGGTCCTGTCCTTAATGTTACAACCAATTATAATGTTGTGGTGAATGTGAAGAACAAATTGGATGAAAATCTTCTCGTCACTTGGTAAGTCTCAAGTTATAATCTTAAGCACATTTTCTATGTTTAATAGGAAGAGTGAGTGTTGACTTATGTGATATTATGTGTTATATACTTTAGGATTTTAATTTTTTCTTTTGAATTTTTTGCAGGCCTGGAATTCAGATGCGACGCAGTTCCTGGCAAGATGGTGTTCTTGGTACAAATTGCCCTATTCCTGCTAAATGGAACTTCACTTACCAGTTTCAAGTAAAGGATCAAATTGGTAGCTTCTTCTATTCTCCTTCCCTCAACCTACAGAGGGCATCTGGTGGTTTCGGTTCTTTTATTATCACAAATCGTAACATCATTCCTATTCCCTTTAGTCCTCCTGATGGGGATATAGTGATAATTATTGGAGATTGGTACACCCGCGACCATAAGGTTAGTGTCTCTTCCAATTTTAGTTCTCTTTTAAGCAGTGGGGCTTAAAAATTTTCAAATTTACCAACTCATGTTTACTTTTAAATTATAGGCTTTGAGGAAGGACCTTGATGCTGGAAAGCAATTGGGGATGCCAGATGGAGTACTTATTAATGGAAAAGGCCCATTTAGATACAACACGACGTATGTGCCTGATGGGATTGATTACGAAACTATAAATGTTAATCCAGGTCAAGCTCTTCAGAACTTGCTAAATGAGTCTCAAAACTTGATGTAGTTGATTGGTTGCCCTTATACTGGCTCTTTGACAGGAAAATTGCCTGCTTATTATGTTCATGAAATTGATCCGTCCACTTGGAATTGTTTTCTGATCACCTTTAGTTGTCTTTATCCTCTGTGTTTTGTAGTAAATGAAAAGAAAACTCACATTAGCGAAGTGATAACAATTTTATTGGATTCTTTTGTATTTTCAACTTTTGTTTTTCGTTTTGATCCTGTCGAAAGTTGAAGTGTGTTTGATGTCATAAAAACATTGCAAGTAGCAGATTTGTGAAAGCTTAGATTAAGAACTGGACCTTGTTATTTTACATTATCATCTTATTTGAAAGCAAGTAATTTGGATGTTTCTGTTTGTTGTTTGACATAAATCATAACCCTTGCATGTGATAATATGTCGTTCTGCAGGCAAAACCTATCGGGTTCGGGTGCACAATGTTGGAGTCTCTACTTGTTTGAATTTTAGGATTCAAAATCATAATTTACTCTTGGTGGAGACAGAGGGATATTACACTTCACAGCAGAATTATACTAGTGTAGATATTCATGTTGGTCAATCTTACACATTTCTGGTTACCATGGATCAGAATGCAAGTAGTGATTACTACATTGTGGCGAGTCCTAGGTTTGTAAATCAATCACTCTGGCAGAAAGTAACTGGTGTTGCTGTTTTGCATTATTCCAACTCCAAAGGAAAAGTAGCGGGCCCCCTTCCGGACCCTCCAAATGATGCTTATGACACATCTTATGCACTGAATCAGGCCATGTCCATCAGGTTCATTGACTGTTTCCTTTCCCTACCTATTGATTTCACTATGCCGTTCAAGTAATACAAATTGGTATACTACTTAAGATGACTAATTTGCCTTGGAATTTGCGATTGTTTTTTTCTATTCAATAATCTGATGCAATGTCTGTAGGCAAAATGTTTCTGCAAGTGGAGCTCGGCCGAATCCTCAAGGATCTTTCCATTATGGTCAGATTAATGTCACAGATGTTTATCTGTTAAAGAGCGTGCCACCAGTGGTAATTGATGGAAAACTTCGAGCTACGTATAATGGGATTTCATTTAAAAATCCTGAAACTCCAATAAGGCTTGCCGATGTATACCATGTGAAGGGTGACTACAAGCTTGATTTCCCAACCAAGCCAATGAACAGGCCACCCAAGGTGGATACCTCCCTTATCAATGCGACATACAAAGGATTTATAGAAGTCATATTGCAGAACAATGACACTGTAGCACAGAGCTTTCACATGGATGGTTACTCATTTTTTGTTGTTGGGTATAGCTTTTGCTTTAAAAATGTATCGTTCTATTATTTGTACCTTTCTGCCGAGTGAATGTTAATGTAGTTGTTTTCCTTTTTGCTGCAGGATGGGTTTTGGAGAATGGACAGAGAACAACAGGGGCTCTTATAATAGGTGGGATGCAATTTTCCGGTCTACAACTCAGGTTTGTTCCGTCTTTGCACATATATCCCTCTAATTAGGTTGAAGGCTTTCGATTACTGTTTTTGCTTTGTCATTTATTATCTATGTATGCTCCTCTCTATTTACATGTTTGTGTACCTTCTTAGGTTTTTCCGGGAGGATGGACAGCGATCATGGCATCTCTTGACAACGTTGGGGTATGGAACCTAAGAGCAGAAAACCTGGACAGGTGGTATTTAGGGCAGGAAACTTATATGAGAATCATTAATCCCGAAGATCATAGCAACAAAACAGAATTGCCAGTTCCTAGCAATGCTCTCTACTGTGGTGCCCTTGCTTCTAAGCAGAAGTATGATATTATCTCTTTTGTGGCACATATTTTTGGTTACTCTTAACGCACCTCTAAATTGATCATGCATGTATTTCAGGTCACAGAAAACATCTTCAGCGACAACCATATTTAGAAGCTCGGAGATGTATCTTACGTTTATGTTGGTATTCTCTGCTGTTATCAGTCTCCTATGCTAGCTTGTGAAAAACATTGGAATTCTTTTTGTTTTCCTTGAGAAAGTTTATTAACATTAATTTGCACAGTCTCCCTCCTTTTATTTCATTTTTTTTAAAGTTTTGGAAAAAAAAAAATGTGAAGGCAACTGACAAGACAGTATTTCGCGGGGGATCCATCATTCTTTGTCTTAATTACTGCATAGTTATTAGATATGATGAGCAACCCTTTGTGATTATTCTGGTTTGTCCTCTAATTTGGGATCATTAGTTCCTTTTAGTTTGATCTTTTGAGATAAAACTCTTGTAATTATTTTGTTATTTCTGCAAGTTTTTTGTGCCTCTCACATTATAATTATTTGGTTAGGCCTATATAGCTTGAAAATGGGTCAAGTTTCTGATCAAGCATTTAATATTTTTTTTTTTTGGGGTGTGGCACTAATTAGAAATGTCTTTACTTTTTAGTCACTGCTTAAAATGTATTTACTCTTTAGCCAGTGTTTAGTAAATTTTTACCCGTCCAGACGAAAATACCCATGTACTAGACATTGGTGCTATGTTAAATATTAAGGGCATGGTGTCCTTAATTTCGTGAATGTTGTGTAAATATTAAGAACAAAGTGTCCTGTATTTGACATCATGTCCTTAACTTCATACGTGCAGTAACTTTTGTTGTTCAACTTTAGGATATCATGTCCTTAACTTCATATGTGCGGTGTAAATGTTAAGGACATGGCGTCCTTAACTTTATGTGTGTAGTGTAAATATTAATGTCACCATGTCCTTAATATTTACACAACACTCGTGAAGAAAGGTAAAATATTTTTTCGTATTAATTTTAATAGAGTAGTGGTTATTTTTGCTTAGGATAAAAATTACCGGATAAAAACTAAATATCATTTTATAAAGTGACTATCCCACGCCATTTCTACTATTTTTGGGTCAATCTGTATAGGCCTCAGGTAATTACAGCAAATGCTGCTAATGAACAAAGTTGCTCTTCTCCTTTGGGTGCTAAACTCACTCAACATTTTGGAAAGTGCTTTTATACTTTATCCACCATTACAATTTCTTTCTATCATATTGCCTCCCCTTTCTTGTAAGCAGCAGCTTGTCTTTTACCCAACATTGCATCATGCCCTCAACACATTCTCTCCCTTATTTGCTAATTAACTTTCAGATACCAATTACTTACAGTACACAATAAGGCCTCATTTGTTTTTTTTAAGATTAAGACATCCGAATCTGAATACACATCTTAATATACACATCTGAATATATTAAGATGTGTATCATGATCTGAATACTAAAAATTAAGACTGTTTGATTTTTAACATCTGCATGCATAAAATTTATCTTTATTTGAAAAATAATAAACATAAAATTCAAATGAAATACTAACTAATCTAATATTCTATCAATAAAATATATAGTTTTTTAAAAATATGACAATTGTTGGTGGTGATGGCTAACGGGTGAATGCCGACTAGAGGCGGTGGTTGGTGGTAATTTTTGTTGATGATGGTGGTTCATGCTAGTAGCTAGTAGTGATTGGTAATGGTGGTGATTATGATTGAGGATGGTGGTGGTGGGTGTTGATAGTTAATAATGGCGGATGGTAGTTTGTGATTGAGGAAGGTGGTGGTAGGTTATAATGATGGGCGATGCCGGCTGTGGTTGTTAATGGTGATTGAGTGGTTAGTTGTGGTAGTTGAGGTGGATAAGTGTTGACTGTGGTGAGAATGATGGTGGTCGGAGTGGTGGGGATGGTGAATGGTGGTGGTCGATAATGGTGGCGACTATGATTGAGGATGATCGTGGTGGTGGTGGTGGTGAAGGAGGAGGTGGTCGTGGTGGTTGATAATGGTAGGCGGTGGCGGCAATTAATAATGAATATGTGATACTATCTTAATGAAATTAAGTCTCTGTTATAGATCTTAATCATACAGACCTATTCAGACCCATTAAGTGGTTGTGAAGTTAAAAAAACAAACACACTTAATGATTAAGTTCTGAATAATTAAGATTCAGACTTTAAAAACAAACGCACTTAATACCCGAGATCTGAATGATTAAGATTCAGACCTCCATTAAGTGCAAACAAATGAGGCCTAAGAATAAAAATGTCATAAACAGATCATTAGATAGACCCTTCTAATATTAAGATCCTAAAATACATACATAAAGAAAGGGATATATGGCAAACGAGCAGGTTAATTCCTTTTATCAGCACACGTAGCAGGAATTCACACAAACAATGAAACAATTAACTACTTTGACCCATGGGCGGATGTGAGTGGTGGTATCAGGTTCATCTGAACTCAATACTTCTGACGCGAAGTATAAATTATGTGAAAACATTCATTAAAAATTACAAAATTTGTATGTATGAATCCATAATTTTAAACATACAATGACTTCAATACTAAAAACTTTAAAGATTGAACTATAAAACTTAAATTCTGAATCCATTTCTGCTTTGACCTTCGTACGTCCAAACACTCTAAACAAAGTGGAATGGAGGGACTAACCGACTAATTTAACCTGTTAACAAATTATTCTTTGTTCATTTAGACTGATAGTCTAATTGTACTGAAGGAGTCCTGCGACATTGATCACGCCCAATTATGTCTTATAAATAAGACAAAGCGATCGCTGCAAATATATTTCGGCTAACAAGTTCGGTGTCAAATCCCACAAGGAATTAACCTATCAATCACCAATATTGGACTTACACAAATTCACGAATTCAATCTTCGGAAATATTTAAGTAAAAGATTGGATGTTTACTAAGTAAATATTACGTAATGACAATGCATAATTAAGAACTAACTATGAATGAGTTGTAGACAAGAATTGGAATGATCTAAGGTTCTGATTTCCCATGCTGTCGGAATCCTTTTCGCTACATTTGCTATAAATTTGTCTAAGTCTTCTCTATCGATCATGAGTACTCTGACTCTCATAACTCTCTCTCGAGTAATTACAATAATATACTAGACATATTCTTCCGAATGACGCTAGCTAACCTTATATACAACTCACTTAGATCGCACCTAAGGTTTTGTTATCCCTAATCCCACCTTTAAGCCCTTCGTATTGATCCCTCATATACGTTAGGAGTGGTATTTTTTAACAACTACCTAAATATGCACTCTCTCCCGAGTAATACATACTAAATATGCACAGTCGATTGAGGGCCCTTCAATCAACAACAATCACAATATAGTTGAACAAATAGAGAGAATACTACGGCAAATCTATACTAACATAACAAGAAAATCATCCTCCAATAGGTTCCATCAAAACCCTAGTTCAGGAGTTTAGCTATGCATAATTGTTTTAACAATCATCACAATAGAATTTATTATCAATGATAAAACAAGAGGAAGAAAGATAAAAACTCTATGCCGAATCTTCCGTCTTGCTCTTGTTCGTTCTTGCCTTCAAAATCCTTCCAAAAATCAAGATACCCTCTTTTTGGGCGAGCTTGGCTTCATATAGGTCAAGGAGAGTCGCCTCTCAATTTACTATTTTACCCCTGAAATAAAAATCCTTGGAGCGACGTGTGCGGCCGCGGATCAACCGTGGATGGACCGCGCATATTGCTTTTTGTTTTGCCCGAGGAGTGCGGCCGTGGATCGACCGCGCACCTGAAGGAGATTTCTGCCTTCAGTTTTCTTTCTTCTTTTGTGCGCGCTCACCTGTGGTTGGCCTTCATTTTTACATATTCACACTAAAACACTCTTTAATGTCCTCATAGCCCAAAATTGCTCATACAAAGCATAAAGTTCTTAATTAGAGCAATTTTTATTGTTTAATATTCATATATCAATAAAGTGCGGCTAAGTTAGAGCGTCAACGTTAGCCAAATTACATAATTATCGCTTACTATCAATACCCCACACTTAAATGGTTGCTCGTCCCCGAACAATCAAACCACACTCTATAGTGGCCTAACTTCACTAAACGACTTCCCTAACTTGTCACCCCGATAATATTTCACTTAGATTGAGCACAACAGTGTAACATCTCCACCTCAAGAGTTGACTCTTACGGGCCACGCAATATTCCCTAACTTATCACTTACTCTAACGCAGAGGTTAATACTTACCTTTCCTTCATGAATCAAGTACCTGCTCACGTCAAAAGAGACTCATTCTACACTCAAATTCACGCACAATGAGGAACTTCAACATAGACAGAATTCACTCACCCCCAGAATGATATTCTTGTGCCACAAAAGATGCTCCATAGGCTTGCCCGTAGTGTACTACTCTACTAATCAAGCTCATTTAGTCTAGAATCAAGTAAGACTTTATTTGGTTGTAATGTAGGCTGAGGGACGGGTAGGATACATTTAGAGTGACTGCACCTCCCTAAGCACTTTAATAGATAAATTTTAACATTTAAGACCCTACTTATGTCAAACCAAACTCCATCTTTACATCCATTTGTATTACCCCATACTTCTTTAAGCACAATTACATCAAGAGTCACCACTTATCAAGGAAAATTTATTTTTACAGTAATTCAACTATTTTTTTCTTTCTTTTCTTTTTCTTTTCCAATTCAAGTGGCTCTTACTTTTTTCAAAACAGTGCACCTTTCTCCTTATCTCATTAGTTCCACTCAAAAGTCAAACCCACCACCCCACACTTTAAATTTTACAAAGTTCATAACAATTCAAATGCACATGAGAGGTTAAAAGATTTAAATAGATGGTTAATTCAAACAAACGGGTAAGACTTGTAATATGGTTGCCAAAGAAATATGATTACACGCAAAGGGGTTGACTACGATAAATAACAATTAGACAAATAAAAATATACATATCTGGCTCAACAAAGAAATGAATATATCTTTTCCAATGCTGAACAAAATTACTATTTTGCGTTGCAATCACACGGGGCAAGTTATATGCATCAAATGTGGTGCACATAATACAACGATCCTCACACACACATGGCACATGACTCACTCTAGATTGGATCATCGAAACACTCTAGTCAGGGTACTTTAGCCAAATTAAGAACATACAATTTAAGGCAACCTAACAAGAATTAACAATTGAGCCTAAGCGTCACACTAAAGTACCCACTATATTCAAGTCATAAAGACTTTAAGAGATCCTATTTCTATATCAGCCCATAACCCACGAGTTCCTAACTAGAAATAAAAAAACTAACTACACCCGGTTCAAAGAAAACCATTGGAGAAGAACCGCGATCCAAAAAAAATCAAGGGGAAATTGATACACTACCTACAAAAGAAAATATTTTTTTCTTCTTTCGACTTAGACCCTCAAGATCGAGTGATATCCATCATCGGGACAAGTCGGATATTTGAATTTTTCACACATTCACACATTTAGACAAACTATCCAAAGACTAAAATCAAACTAACCAAAGACCAAACTCAAGCAACATTCATTCATTCATATATATATATATATATATATATATATATATATATATATATATATATATATATATATAACATACAAATGAAGTATCCCCTACCCCACACTTAAAAATATGGCATGTGTGAGCACGTGATTTTTGCCCGAGTAGAAATACTCCTACAAAAATTAAAAAATAGGGTTTTCTAGCTTATTTTCATTTTTATAGATTTTTGTAAGATTTTCTCAATTAATTTTTTAGTTGAATTTTTGTGCACATTGAATATCTTAAAATTATAGAAAAATATCAAATCATCATTACATAGCATTTTAGGCTTTAACTGCATTTAAAATTTAATTGCATAAGTTAATTGCATTTATTAAACAAAAATTCACAATAAATATTGGTGATGTTACATTTTTAGCCTTAGCCTTAAATTAGTAATTTTATTTCATTTAGTTTTAAGTTGATTAATTGTTCAAATATTAGAAGTAGTTAATTAAGTTTATTTCACATATTATATTTAATTAGGACCTAATTTGGTTTTAATTAATTTAGGATTTTTAAATCAAAGGAAAAGAAAAGGAAGAAAATTGGCTTGGGTCCCTATTCTGGGCCACCCAAAACAAATTCAATAGCCCAATTGCCACAAAAAATACCTTGATCTGCCCCCTGGTCCAATCTTCTTTCACTCGGTCCAAACTCCTAACACCCAAAACGACGCCATTTTGATTTGGATCAATCCCATCCGTTGATCTGTCTTGATCCAACGACTGGGAACTGATCACTCTATTCCTTAAAACTGTCCTAACCAGCCCCCAAACCCTAGAGACAGACTCTATTCTCCCATCTCGCCTCATCTCTCATCTCTATTGTCTGTGAAATCCCCAACGTCCATCGGAAATCGTCCCACGGTGGTGCCGACACCCCCAAACTACCCCAAATTTATACCAGACAACCCCCATCTTCCCTTCAACCCTAATTGTCACACCTCCTTTAGGCGCTACCTCGCCCCGCGAAGGGCGTGGTAGAAGGAGTTTTTCCAATTAAAGGACAATCAAAACGGGATTATTATTAAGATTCAGAGTTGCCACTTGAGAGATTTATGGTGTCCCAAGTCACCGGTTGAATCCCG
>MU713142.1:0-16281 GCA_026770625.1 Nicotiana glauca
GGGTTTTAAATTTTAGAAAATAGAAGCCCGAGCAAGATTTGCGGTCGCACTATGCGATCGCCGAATTGGAATGCGATCCGCATATTGATTATGCGGTCGCATAATAGACCGCATTTATAACATAAACTTAGACTAACTCTCTGATTAACTATGCGGCAGGAATGCGGTCCGCATATTTATTATGCGGTCGCATAATGGACCGCATTTTCAACTTCAATTTTGACAATTCTTCTGTTTCACTCTGCGGCAGGAATGCGGTCCGCATAGCTGATCTGCGACCGCATTCTGGACCGCATAAATGACAATTTCTGGAAAATAGATTCTTTTGATTTTTAAAGGCTTAGATAAGAATTCTACACATTCCTAACACATATTCGGAGTTGACACCATGAGTTACTAAGTTTTGAGACCAAAAAATATTTACGGGGCCTTACAATGAATGCGAGATTTGCAAAAGATTACAGCATTGGATGATATGTGTTTTCACAAACTTATAAATAATTTGAGTTTAATCTCATTATGGTATTGTGATATCAATAGAGTAAAAGTGTTATGAGATATTGAGTGCATCTTGATCTATGGCTTCAAGCCAAGTGGGGGAGTCTGCTGTGAGCAGTTGATTGCACGGTTAGGTGCTATGTTGGCTCCAGTTTGGGGCATGCGAGTGAATTAGCTATGGCTAAAGTAAAGGAAAATTTTGACAAAGGTTACATTATGCTTCATAGGGAGAGATAATCACAAGATGTCTTAAGTTGTTATTGGTAAAGAATGCTCGGCGCATAGAGTAGGAAGTTGCGTGGTTATATTAGGATGAGGATTTCATTTTGCGTCATTGGAGTGCCAATGAGGCACAGGTGGTTCTATTCGTTAGGTCAAGTAATTTATAGTTGAATAAGAGTGAATGACTTTCGAGAATGGTTCTAATGTGTTCAATATTCTGCAGGAAATAATCGGGTATTTTAAAGTTACATGTGTGGTTAGAAACTGTGTTTTCATTGGAAGAGGTTCAGATATGTGGTATTTCTATGTTAATTATAGGGTTCTATGTATCAGTATCAGGAAAGTAAAGGTAACGGATTCGGATTCGCGGGAAGTTCTTCAGATTAAAGTGTTCGGGACCGTGATGTTTCTGGTAATATTTGAGAAAGTATTCAACGGCTTATGGGTCCTAGACAGCATGGTCTTGTGCTTGGGTCTCGTGTAGTGAGCCTGGGATTGAGAGATTGTGGTACTACAGCAAGAGGGAACATCAAGTTGGAAATGAATCAGAAGGAAATTTAGATAGATGGAATAGTTTGATAGTAGACCGAATCGGTATGGTAAGGATATGATCAATTATTTGTATGTGTTCGAGGTAATGGGTTCTTATAAGGTATTTTGCAGCAATGCTCATTGTCTTTGATGTCTTGCTTAGCTTGGTCTAGTTAGAAGGTTTCAGTCCTGGCAGTTTAATTTGTGCAAACGGAGTTGGGAGAGTTCTTGTTGATTTCTACCGTGGTTGGAGATGTGCATTTCCTACGAATATGAGAGGCATGGGATGTATAATGATTATTTCTTCTAGATGGAATCAATGGAAGTTCTTGACTAGTTGAGTGTGTAGATGTCTGTGTCTTGGAAGGGAGATAAAAGTTTTCCTATTATCCTTGGATGGTATGGCATATGCAGTATATTATGGAGGATCGAGATTTGCGTGTATGAGGTTTCAGTTCAGTTCTGAAAGAAAGTTCATAAAACTCTTAGGCAACGGGTAGTCTCGGATGATTAAGGAAATGGTATTGTTATTTGGAAGTGATTTGACGAGAGTACAGGTTTTAGAAAAAGGGCAATATGATTAAATTGATGGCACATCAGTAGTATTACGGCACTTTTGGGCTGGATCGACTGCTGATATTCGAGTTGCTTATATGGCACATGGGAATTTTAGGATATCTTTCGTGGAATGACTGGGTACTGGAGGTACGATATGTAGTCGGGTGGCGGAATTTGGGATCAGGTATGGTGATTTGTGTGCTACACATAATAGGAGACTGGAAGTTCTCATATTCAGGCTATGTTGTGATTCTAGGTCGGGTGTATCAGCACTGTTTAGTGATTGCCAAGATTTAGAGGCCCGAGTGGATCTTTCTTTGCTTGGTATGTTAGATTTTGGATATGATATTGGGGTGTAGACTGGATGTTTCCGTGTTGTGTTATTCTGGACTATTGCGATAAGACGGCACGGTTGGTTATGTCGGGAAACTCCACGAAATGAGTGGCGATGTTCGATGGATTGTGTCCTATTGGGGATTTTCATATTTTGAAGACCAGCGGACGGCTGGGAAGGATTGCCTTTCTTATTTGGGATTTGTGATGAGTGTCAATGCTGAGTCTCCTCATATTGATTCAGTCCCGGTGGTGATAGACTTTTCGAAGGTGTTTCTTGTGGCTGGGCAGGTCGTCGGGCAAGGTTATGGATTTCGGTGTTGATTTGGTGCCTTGTATCGTATCGTATAACACCGGTAGAATTATAAAGGTGGAAGGAGCAGTTTCAGGTTTCCTTGATAAGGAGTTCGTTGGCAGGCCAATGTGGGGGAGTGTTCTATCTGGAGTCGGCTTGGTTGGCTCCGAATGGCATTATTGAGGGAGGTATTGATTCGACCGTTGTTGAGCTTATCGGTGATTGGGGGAGATCTATGAGTTACTCTTCTATGTTGCGAGATGTTATGATTTGTTGGTTAGGCACATATAGTGCGGTTCAATTAGGGTCTCTTACTGGAATTCGAGTGGGAAGAGTAATTGAGCGTTGCTCAGTGAAAGGCGTAAGTTATTTGTTTCACTACGGATGTAATGATTTTCTTTGGTTCTAGACATCAAATTGTGCGTGGTTGTCGATTTTGGGCATAGTGACTTGAGGTGTTGCATATGTAGCAATGTTTGGATAGGATCACGCATTGTAGCGAGGCTACGTGGAGATATGATCTTTCGGGATAGATTCATGTGTTCTATTTCTATGATGTGAGATAGAGTCTCAGCCTTGTGTTGTGATGGTAATGATGATCTTGAGGTACAGTTCTTTCGTTTGGGGTCATTTTCATGATTTGAGTATATTCAGACCGTTTCTTATTGGTGCGCAAATGATACAAGTTGTGGCTTAGGTCTGTATTGATGTGTCATGTCACCAGAGTGGTGTGTTGGATTCAAGGTGGGGTCATTAATGAATACGAACGAATTTGATTTCAGCTTGTTGGAAGGATAATGTCGAGGTTCGGCTCGAAAATCTGCTATGGTATTAGCCAAAAAGGAAGTGACTTCATGAATGGTTGACCTGAGAAAATGGTTATGATTTATTACATGTTTCCTTTATCATTGGTAGTATGTGAAAGTATTGGAATGAGACTTTAGTTGATAAGAGGTTTCTTATCGATATTCGGTTGTTATGTGTAGCTACTGTGAATAGAAGTTATCGTTTCGAGTCTTTGAGTTATATGGTATATCATGTTATTGCACCTGAGGTTGCAGGTATGGGTTATTACAGCTGGTTCGGGATTATTCAGAGTATAGATGTGAGATTCTAACCTTGTGTGTGATTTCGAAAAGAGAAATGTGGTTCTATGACTTATGGGCTAGACTGGATTGTGTGATTTTAGTTAAAATATGTTATCGGACCTATATGAGATAGGGTGACGTAGGATCACCCCCGGGGTATATGCATGGTGAGGTTATTCAGCGATTGGTTGGCTTTTAGATTAGCTCTAGGTACGTTCGAGGACGAACGTGTGTTTAAGTGGGTAAGGATGTAACGACCCGATCGGTCGTTTTGAGCTTTTGCACCTTGATCGCCAGTTCTCGGGCATGACTTGCCCCGTGTTATGCATTATGACTAATAAGGATCGTTGGTTTTGGTTTTCAGGAAAAATTGGAAGGAATTTGAAAGAAGAGTCTCAGTGGAAAGCTTTGAATTTGAAAGGTTTGATCGAGAGTTGACTTATCTGTATATGAGCTCGGATCGGAGTTTTTATGATTTGTTTAGCTTCGTTAGATGATTTGTGACTTAGGAGTGTGATCGAAAGTGATTTAGGAGGTCCGGTGTAGAATTAGGCCTGAATTGGCAAAGTTAGTATTTTGTCAAATTCCGGTTGGTAGGTGAGATTTTGATTTGAGGGTTGGAATGGAATTCCGAGAGTTACTGTAGCTTCGTTAAGTGATTTGGGATGTGTGTTTAAAGTTTCTGGTCATTCGGACGTCGTTTGGTTAGGTTTTTGATCGAATGCGTGTTTCGGGAGTTTTAGAAAAACTTAGGCTTGAATCCGATGTAATTTGATGGTTTTGGTGTTGGTTGAGGTGTTTTGATGATTGGAGCAAGTTTGAATGATGTTTTAGGATGGGTTGGCACTTTTGGTTGAGGTCCCGGGGGCCTCAGGGTGATTTCGGATGGCTATCGGGATGAATTTTGGACTTGTAGAATTTCTGAAGTTTTCTGATTCTGGTATTTCCGCACCTACGGAAAAGGGATCGCAGGTGCGGTCCCGTAGATATGGACAATAGATCGCAGGTGCGAGATTGGCTTAGGAGTACTAGTGTCCGCAGAAGCGGATGGTAGTCGCAGATGCGGATTTGCGACCGCAGAAGCGGTCTTAGCTTAAGTGAATAGCTGCAGAAGCGAATGAATTCCGTAGAAGCGGAAACCGCAGATGCGGTGCTTGGATCGCAGATGCGAGAAATGTCTGGGCAGCAGGGTTTTAAAGTTTCATTTTGTTCCGCGAGCTAAGCTATTTTTCCACCATTTTTGGACATCCTTGAGAGCTTTTGGACGGGAATTGAAGAGGGATTCGACTAGGTTTGACTAGAGGTGAGTTCTATGATCTTGAAACGTGATTAATATGTGAGATTAACCTTGAAATTTATGGAAAATTAAGCCTAAAATTGAAGAACTAGGGCTTGAGTTTTTTATATGTCAAATGGGGATTTGATGGGTCATTTGAGCTCGGATTTGAGAGTTCTTCGTATGTATGAACTCTTGAGAAGATGAGGAATCTATTAATGTGAAATTTTTTTTAGATTTGAGAAGTGGGCACGGGGCTCGAATTTTGCTAATATTGAGATTTTTAATATTTTTTGATTGTTTTCGATTGGGTATTATTCCATTGGCATATTGTGACGTATTCGGTCTGGTTTTGTATAGATTCGACGTGCGTGGAGGCCAAATTGCGTGGCAAAGGCATTGCGATCTAGAGATTTTAGCGGTTCGAGGTGAGTAATGATTGAAAATGACATCCTGAGGGTTTGAAACCCTGGATTTGCACTTCGTAGTGCTATATTGAGGTGACTTGCACGCCGGATTGCGAGCGTGGGGTAGAGCACCGTTGGGGATTATGACTTGGTCCGTCCCAATTGATGATTTTACCGCGTATTTGACTGAAACTTATTTGTTATTGTCATGGTTGGGTTGATTGCCATATCTGGGCTTCATGCCAATTATTTAAACCCTTCGAGGATTTTTATCACTATTTCCTCACTATTTTGATCTATTATTTGAACTCAGTCCTGTTGATATCTACTGTTTTACAAAATCAGCCACTTCTATTCAAATTTAAAACTTAAATGATATTTCTAAATGTTGTTTGTGCTGAGCACTATTATTTTACTGATGTCCGAGCGGCTTGTGATGATTTTCGGACTGAGTGAGGCCGAGGGCTATATGTGAGGATATGTTGAGTAATATGAGGCCGAGGGCCTGGGATACATTTATATGCCACAAGGTGGCTTCAGTGATGTGAGGAGGCTTTCAAGCCTTGTGAGTGATGTGAGGAGGCTTTCAGGCCTTATGAGTGATGTGAGAAGGCTTTTAGGCCTTATGTTGGTATAGCGCTTGGGCCGTAAAGGGCCCCCCCGGAGTCTGCACACCTACAGTGAGTGCGGGTACCCATTATGCTGAGTGATTGATACTAAGCCCGAGGGGGTGATATGAGTGTTTCTGAGAGTAAGCTCGAGGGATTGATATGAGTGTTTCTGAGAGTGAGCCCGAGGGGCTGATATGAGTGACTGTGAGGTAGCCCGAGGGGCTGGCACTGCTTGAGATATTGCCCGAGGGGCGAGTTTTTATGTTCTCAGTTTGCGTACTTACTTGCATTTTACTTGTTATACTGTGGTATTTGTGCCCGAGGGACGGATTTTCTATGCTTATCGACACTAACTGTTTTGAAATTATTTCATAATTGTTGAATGAATCATTTTCAAAAAAGATTTAAACTGAGCCAAGATGTTTCCAAAGATTTCACAGTTTCACTGTTTTCTCAAAGAATTGTACCCTGCTTCTATATAGCATGATGATTTGCTTTACGTGATTTCTTACTGCTCAATTATTATTTACCCTTATTACTTACTGAGTTGGAGTACTCACTTTACTCCCTGCACCTCGTGTGCAGATGCAGGTATCTATTCACCTAGTAGCGGGTTTTGGCCGATCAGAGGCAGAGTTATATGAGTTAAAGAGGTAACTGTCAGCGTTCGCAGTACCATGTTTCTCTCTTTTGTTCATTATTCCAGTTTTGTGTATATTTTGACCTTGTAGTGGACTTACATTCTGATAGATACTCGTGACTGGTGACACTCCGATTAGGGCTGTGTTGGGTTGTATTTCCGCTAATTAATACTATTTAGCTGTTTATTTATGTTTAACTATTTTTGGAAAGACAAGTTGGGTTAGTTAGCTGGCCTCGTCTTTATGAGAGGCGCCATCACGACCAGTGCGGGGTTTGGGTCATGACATCCAAACAACTAAGAATCATTTTGTTGATGAGATTAACGATATGCTTATTGCTCTCTTTTCTGAGGAAGCAAGAACTTTTGTTGGCATTGATGAAACCATTGAACCTACTGATCAATCACAGTATGAGGATTTACTGCATAGTTTAAATCTAGCTGGTCTACTGCCATACAAATTAACATTGAAAAAGAACTATCCAATTATATTATTATAAAATTTAAATCTATTTGACGATTTATGTAACAGTACACGTTTGACTTGCTAGGACTTTAAATCGCATGTCATTAGTGTTAATATTTCAGTGGGTGACTTGAAAAATACACATGTCTTTATCCTAAGAATACCTTTACTATCATCCCAGGATAAAAAAATGCTTGTCCCATTTAAAAAGACACAATTTCCTGTAAGATTGTGCTTCGCCATGACAATAAATAAAGCATAAGTTCAGACATTGGATTTTGTTGAAATTTATTTGCGAGAACCTGTTTTTTCATACGATCAACTTTATGTTGCTTTATCTAGAGCAAAGAGTTCGAACTGTGTGAAAGTGCTAATTCGACCCATTATACCTGGAAACTTTGATGATCATTGCACAGAAAATATTGTTCACAATGAAATTATTGAAAGGGCTATTTTATGAAGATTTTACAACTAGAGCACACCGTATCCTAGCTAAAAAACTATAAAGAAGCCGATACAAAATATTGTTGATCTGAAAATCTAGTTCGTAGTAATCAAAATGCATTCACTGGAGTGGTACAGAGTAGAGAGGATATCTTCTTTGTACATGATTGTTTTGACTAAGACAAAGCAACAACGGGCTGCAATATTGGCTATCATGGTCATACAAAGACACTTGGGTACAGATCTGGTACATGTTGTTAATACTAATAAGTAATATCCGCAAAAGTGACACTTCTATGTAGGGGATAAGAGCTAAGAAACATATGCATATGCTCGTACGAAATGATTCCTATATGTAATTTTTGCAATCTAGGAAGATCCTAGAAATGTCTTTAGACAAGCAGTAATCTTATCTTTTAAATTTTTTTAAACGTTTACACAATATGACAGTTTGGTGCAGTAAGACTACTATAAATTAGAACAATAATACGTTACACCTTGCTAACCCACTACACACACAGGGATGAGGCAATTAGTTCATGAATGATCTTTTGCAACTCATAGTGCCAAATTCGTGTTCTAACTGTCATTACGTGTACTTTATAAACAAATAGTGTCCTAACAGTTCTTATATTTTACTATCTGCGGGTGTCGACTGTCTATCTTTCATGAATGCTCTTTTATAACTGATAGTGCCAAATCCGTGGTCGAATTGTCATTATGTGTACTATATATATAAATAAATAGTGTAGTAACAATTCTTTTATTTTACTATATGTGGGTGTCTATAGTTTATCTTTCAACAAATGATGATTTATTATTTTTTGTTCTTCTTCTTTGTTTCCACTGCAGAGAGAATATATAGAGTATAAACTAACCATTGATAAGATCACTCCACAAACAAAAGAGTGGAACTCAAAGGTACAGCTCATTGAGAAACCTCGGCCAAGGAAAAGTAAAGATGGAAAGAGCCGATTCCAGATTGCCATTGTCCAAGATGAAAATATAATTTTCTGCCTATCGTGCTACTTCTTCTTCTTTTACTGTTTGAAATATTATTGCAATCGTTATTTTTTAATTTAAACAAAAGAAAAAAACTTATCAGCTTAAGTTATTATATAATTAATTATTTCTTCTGGCGTAGACTATGGTAAAAAGTAAATATTGGAAGAGCTGAAGTCGGATTGTACGCATTTACCATTCGCTCCTGCTTCATATTTTCTTGGCCAGCCTCTTTGGATTAAAAGTTTAGTATCAAACTTTTGTGTTTCTGTTTTAGATTAATTACTTTCGCCCTTTTAACCCTTGGTTTGTCTAAAAGGATATTTTGGCATTAGTTTTTGCTCTTGCCCTGTTCGAAAGTTGCCTTCATTGACATATCATTTTTTTCCAGCTACTAATAGGACTAACCAGCTGTGCTGAATTTTATACATTCTAGGAGCTATCAGTTTGTATTTTAGAAAGCCTTTTTAAAAATAATTACTGCATGTGCCATCAGAACATTTGAATTTTATGCATGCTTAGCACTTTTTACATGTGTTTCTTTCTCATCTCTCTATATATTGGTATAAACAATATAGTTAGGCACTTTGCACCAATTAATATATCGACCGAAAATGCAGATCTAAAGAAATATAATTATAATATCCATATCATTATAGCTATCTTACATCTGTATGCTTATTTGTTTCATTATGTTATAGCTACAAAATATATTGAACAACAATTGTCTTTTCTGGTACTTATTTTGATTTGTAGTATCATTGTACAAATATTGGCTCGGTTGTAAAAACATAAACCTTTTTTGTGCAAGAAACTAGAATAGTAGCAGATGAGTATATGTGATTGGCACACATATATATTTTCACAACTGATAAAGTTTTGATGTCAGTTCCAAATCCAAAGCAATATTAATTAAACAAATAACTATTAATTAAAGAAATAACTGACTCATGATCCTCAATTGGGGCACAATCATTATTAATATGACCAAATATTCATGTTGTTGTAGCTATTTGGCATATACCATTATTTTTATATATTCTTGATATATTGTGTTGCTACAATGCTCTACAAATAATTTCTCTACAGACTTGTCATGTATTTGATGAGTTTAAGGCAACGGGTACTGCACTTGTTGACTATTTGAATATTTCAATACTTTATATTTATATGTATCTATAAGTTTATATGTACACATTTCTGTGGAGGCTGGTAACTAAATCATGAAGATATTAAAATACAAGAAGACAAAGTAGCTGCAGTTTTGTACGTGGAAGACATAGAAAAGTATGCAGACAAGCTCACTCCGTTTTTCACTTACTTGATATCTACTGCAAAAGTGAGGATTCCTCTACCCTACGGAGTACCTACGAACCGTTTTGAATGGGTTATCAACAGATTTACTGTTTTTGAAGAGGTGAGAGATGATAACATACAAGACCCACCACTCCTAACTTTGACAAGGTTGAACACTATACCCTTTGCAAATCTGCAGGAGCAACAACAAAATACGGAATTCGATAACCGTAATTTTATGCATACTACGCTTTCATAGTTAAAGTTATTTGTATGCTTACATTCTGGGATTGTGTACATTCGTTTAAATTATAAGACACTTATAATGTCCATTAAACAGACATAATTGTCGTCGTGGTGAAATATGGGTCGCTAAAGTATGCTGGCGCTAACAGTAATAAATGCCGTGAAATCATCGTAATAGATACCAAGTAACTGTGTTGGCATTCTATTTATCTTATTACTTTCACTACAGGTTCCACAAAAAGTTGGGTACGAATATATTGCCAGATATTATATCACGATGTCGTCTTACTTACTTGATTATTTTGGTCAGACTCATTTATTGCACCTTCGGCTTGATCCATGCCACTTACCTTACCGTTTTGCTCAACAAATTTAATCTTCGTATGAATAGAACAAGGCATAAGATCCCCAAAAGGAAATTGTATCAGCTTTCAGACATAATTCAATTTTCTTTTTATCTTGACATTTTGAGCTACAATATTATAGTGATCGCTATGTTTTAGTACAAATTTTTATTTTGTACCTTGCCCTAGATAAAATCCAACATTGCTCATGAGAAAAGAAATGCGAAGAAGTTTGAAATGTGTCTAATACTGCTTCTTTTAATGTAAATATTGACTGCTATCATTTGAAACATCTTACTTAAGAAGACTTCATTAGTCAATGGGAGATCGAAACTCCCAATTTTCTCCAGCCCATGTCATTTCTGTAGCTAAGCATGATTCACATATAATATCAGTTAAGAAAGTTTATTACTCATTTCAGAAGATCATCCGTTTAAAAAAATTTATTATTTTCAAATGTGAAGGTACCTCTAATATATTAGATAGACATGTCTCATTTCTCGAAATGATCTCTTACTTCCTCAAAAAATATTAGACAACTTCTTAAGTTCCTATATAGGCAAAAAAAAATCTCTTCTCAATCTTTATTCCTGGCAATCTACTTGGTAATTTATTTGATCTGTTTTTTGTGCCCTAAAATATAAATTTTTACATATATTCAGTACGTAGCTTTTAGAAAATGCAGTGATAAACTACATATTCCAGTAGTCATTAGTTCCAAGCTGAAAAAACCTATATGAGTCATGCTGCATTTGTTTGCTTAGACACGCAGGCTGCACCATTTAAAAAACCTTTCTGCCAACTTTCAATCTCCTGCTCCAACGTGTCACTTAATTCTTATAGCATTGTGTGTATTACGGTTTTACCAAATTGTCTCTATCATATTTACATTTATATTATTTTCTTTGTTACTCCTACTGACACTATTACAATTGCATTTTGTTTTAGATAGTGTCATTTATTGTCAACTTCTTTTATTGTAGTATAAACCCTTTTATCATTACGCTATAGGAAGACTTCGTCGACGTTGATGGAAGCATCCTAGCTGCACAGGTTGTTGAATATTCAATAATTGTAGCAAAGCGAATTACTCGAATTACCTATGGTGGTATGGAAAAAATTACCCTTTTTTTTCTACTGCAAGAGATCTGTTTTGAATTATTTACTAATATAATAAGTCATACTGATAAATCCACCATATCCTCAGGTTGGAAGGCTTCAAAACTCTTATGGAACAAATATTGATGTAATTGAATTTTATACTTTGCTATTTATTTCATACAAACTAAACATGTGTAGGTAAAACCAAATGGACTAGCATATGCAATTCGCCGCTGTACCACCATGTTTCCCTACTTACCAAAAAAAAGGGACATACTTAGCATGCTATAAGTTCAAAATTTCTCTATCAGTTAATTACAAGTTTATAACAATTTGGTATCTATGTATCTTCATTTAATTGGTTTAGATCTACATTGCATCTCATTGTACAATATAACTTTATGGGTTTAAAATCTTACGGCTTATATGCAAACTTTCTAGCCAAAATAATTTACCAAACAGTTCTTGGGGATGTGTGACATTGTCCATAGATTTAGTGACTATTTTGGTACGCTATATTTAACATTGCTAAGAGCAACCAACACTTCTATGCGCTTCCAATATATACTGCTATTCCTCTGATTATCTATTAAATAGTAATGCACCACATTGGTTGTTGCGATAGTTGATCTACAATCAGACAAATAAGGTAATATTGTCGTTCAATAGTGACTAAATTTCTGCAAAATTAACTTACTCATCCAACAGGAACTGTCGCAGTCACTTGAGCTAATAACCAGAGTTTCTTATCCGTATCCTCAGAAAATGGCTACGGTATATGTCAACATAATACATATATGTACTATATGTTGGAGTTGTGGTCGGGTGGAAATTATGTTATCTGTATTATAGTTATGGTCAATTGAAAGATGTAATTTTTATAGTGCTTTCTGTTAATTTCCCGTGCTACTGCTGTAAGTTGCGTAATAATTTCTCATTGAAATAATATATTCCTACTCTTTCCTACATTTTTAAAGCTTATCACAACCTTTTAGTGTCATTTAAAATTTACCTAACATTTTGTTGGCAATGAAACACTCTATAAATGTATAGGGTCGCAAACAAACGACCAAGATTGATGAGATACAGTCAGCAAAATTCTCCGGGGGCTGCTTTGTCACTTGTGCTGGCGCCAGAACGCAATTATATTGTACTAATTGCTAATATTCAGTCACAACCTCCTGTATGTGTATTTCCTGCATACTAATATATATACATCTAAGGTACTTTAGTACTTTAACCCCAAATGAATTAATCTAATTCTATCCCCCTCTTTCAGAGATACAACTCTTTTATGTGGAAGGTAAATTATCATTGCCGACTAATGACCAAGATTTCTATGAGTTACGGTGTTCACACTGCGGGCAGCAGTACAGAACTCATCCACCAAAAATTATTCATTATGCGAGTTGCAACCAACGAGTGATGTTAACACCCATGAATTGTGGCTTACAGTTCGGACTTAATAAAATATCTTTGCTCGACATCTTCAAACAAAAAAAAGTATATTCTGTCATTGGCTTTATGAAAATCAAATAAGATAAATTACTTGCATATTAGGACCCGCTTTGAGGTTGTAATGACAGATGGCATGGGATCAGTGGTTGCAACATTATTAGGCAAACTAGGAGAGAAATTTCTTGATATGATCGCAGCAGATATCTGTGAAATAATCTCGGTAAAGGTATGTTGTGGATGGCAACAACAGAAACATTGTTAAAATTATGATACTGTAAAAATAAGTGTACTCTTAATTCTTTCTGTTCTATCCTCGTTAATGTATGCCTTTAGGTATATTGAAAATAAGCACAGTTGGAAGGCCATTAGTTACACATGTTCTACCCCAGTGTCATTTTGACAAACCCACTTAACTAAAAAGTAGTACTTATTCTTGTCAAACAGGTCTCAACTTATTCTGTTAGTGGCCTAATTTTGAAGAGCATGTAAAATACAAAACCTTGATAGGTTCCAACTGGGCTTTTTCACAAATAATATTAGATCATTTTAGAGCTTTTATTTTTACTGTGGTGGCCGAAACATAACCTGGACCAAGCCTAACCGGCCCAACACCAGGTCCAGTCTAGAGAAGCCAAAGCCTAACCCGTGCAACGCTCTATTCCAAGATGGCACACAAATCTAACCCATTTCTAAGCTCTTAAATTGTAATAATCCAGTTCTAGGATGCACCAAACAAACAAAAACTTTAATTGTTTTCTTTTAATTTTTACTTGTCAATTCTTGCATTTAGATTTTGTTCATTCTATTTTGATCTTATTTTTAATGCTATTAATGCCTATTCCATTAACAGGTGTAATTTAGCATCCACACATCCTTGGACTTTGAAGTAGTTGGGTGGGATAGGAAATTCTAGGAATTGTGAAGAAAGCAAAAGAAAATTTACTTGCCATTCTATTTGAACTTCCCATATTAAATGCATTGACTTAAATTTAAAAGCTTAAAATAATTTCCCTTCCTGGAGCTACATGATGCAAATCCTTTAAATAACCGAAAAAGTTAGATGTCTTTTAATTTCCTCTGCATTCCAAGTACTTTATAGGCTAGAAACATCAATTTTAACTCAAAGTATATTACTTTTGAACACTATCTTAATATGTTAAATTCATCCTTTTCACTCTTGCAGAAACAACCATTACCTCTTGAACATGTTCGACAGTGTCCTCCTTATAAACTCTTCAAGATACAACCGAGGAAAATATTTTCTAGAACTTCTGATATGCGGTTGTCAATGTATCCTACTTTGTCAAGGAAGATTTGTTTCAGTTGCCCGCACCAGTAGCCTCTGAAGAAATTGGAGAAAGAAGTAACACTAAATTGGAAAATATTACAACAAGGAAAGAGCTGAAGAAAGAGTTAGAAAACGGAGAAAGCAGTTAGTCGACTATGGAAGAAGTTACACCCAGAGAAGAGCTGGAGAACGAGTTAACTGCATAAGCTGGCTCTTCTATCAAAAGGCAACAAACTGAACTGGGGACCCACCCTCCCCCCAAAAAAAAAATGAAGGTTCATAAACTTTGTCTTTACTTTTTTATTACTCTTTTTAACATGAAGAATAAATAACTCACACAGAACTGAAATAAAAATAGATGTAACAATGACAACATCAAAATTGAAAGAAACCTTTGAAGTTTCATCTGGTCTTGGTACCTTCGAATGTTGAGTTACTTTAGCTCATGTTTTCTCTTTTTGTTTTTTCGGTTAGTATCAAACTTCATCATATATGGCTTGAGGGGAAATTAATTCAGACTTTAGCTACCCAAACATTCAAAATCATATATTTTGTAATAATAAAGAGAACATAGAAATTCATATGCATCCAGTTCAGTCAACACACACATACAATATTGTTGAATAGGTACCATTATTGTAAATATAGATTACCACTTCTGTACCAAGATAAAGGAGAGAAAAAAGGGCACAGTATAAACTACTATTTAGTAACATAATTAGTCAACTGCACCATTGTAGGCATAAGTAATTAAGACATCCTTTTATTTTCAAAATACTTATAAGTAGTACTACTTTATCTGTACAGGTATTCTACGACATTTTTGTGCTTGGATTGATTTATACTTTCTATCTTGCACTTTTATTCACTAACACTATGCAAAATATTTTTCAATATAAATTATGATTTACTGATAGCATTTTTTTGGTGACGAAAAAGGGCATCATTATAGATCCTACGTCTCTGTTTTGTTCACAGCGTGTTATAACTCTGTAAAATGCCTGTATATACGTCTTATCCTGCTATGTAAACACGTGTTTGAAGATCGCCAACTTATGCTTGACAGGTAATACAAAGAACAAACCCTACTTTTTTAAGCTACCAGAAAATGTTGCCACTTGCCGTTACTGACGTCGTTTTGTTTCCAATATTGCAGAAAACATGGACAACACAGTTCACTTTGTGTAACTTACTGGCATGTACATTTATGTTTTTGTTAGCCGGTAAAATATATTGGTGTTGTAACTGATGTAAATAGTGGGTTGGAAAATTAACAGTAAATATTTCCTCCCTTTTTGGCTTGAATTTGTTTTTTTTCACTCTGCTACATCTAACTTTCTAAGACTGAATCGAAAAAAACTTACTGCTATCCAAAGGATAATGACGCACTTTGTCCTATAGACCATAATGTTTGACAAATCAACTCATATATCTCAATACATAATTGATCAAATTGCAATTGTTCTCTATAGAAAGTAATTTATTTTCGTTATAAATTAACATAAACTGCTATTTTTATCAAGTTTGGGCCCGGGCCATTCCCACTAGTAGCTATATAAGAGAAGAAAAAATTTACCCAAAAAATTAGAGAATATTTAAAAAAAAAAGGTTCTTGATATTAAATTCCAGAAATACCCATCAAACTTTTGAGCATCTCAGCATGAACGTGGTGGCATATTCGCCATTTACCTTTAAAGGATAAAAATGACATCTGAAAGATGGTTATAACATAAAGCGCTAGGGATTGAAGAATTAGAAGTCTGTCTCATCCTCCATTCCAATTTGACCTACAATTACAAAATCACAGTACCCAAAACCCCCCAAACCAACCATAAAGATTGAATCTTGAATCTTGAATCTTGATTAGAACATTAGATAATGGAGGAGGAGTCAGAAAAGAGAAAGGAAAGGCTAAAAGCTATGAGAATGGAAGCTTCACAAAGTGGAAATTACAATGAAACTCAGAATCAATTACAAGGTCTTAGCAACCCTTTAATTGAATCTCCTTCAGGACAGGCTGAAAGTCATGCTGCCCCAAGATTTGATTATTACACTGACCCCATGGCTGCTTTTTCTGCTAACAAAAAGAGGAACAATGTTAGCCCTCAAGTTTCTCAACCATGTTACACCCCTCCAAGTAAGTACCTTGTTTTTTTTTTTTTTTTTTTTTTTTTTTT
>MU713142.1:16877-52433 GCA_026770625.1 Nicotiana glauca
ATGTTGCTTTGTGAAGTATTTTTTGTGTGGATATTATTACATTTGGTGTGACTATACTAGTTTGTAAATTGTAATCTTGCCTTAGATGATAAGATATGGTGATTTGATTTCAAGCATAGTTGATTTAATATTAGTTTCAGATTAAAAGAGTTGTCAAACCTTTAATTCTTAACTCAGTGTTTTCTAGGAGCAAACAGCACAAGGTCCGTGAGGCTGTGAGAAGTGAGGGCACAACTTATCAAAAGTAAAATACGACTAAACGGATAAGGATTTAGTAAAATTGTAATAATCAATATGCAAGTACAGTTACTACTTAGCGTCCAACATACAATAATGACGGCAGTATTCCAACTCATAGAAATCATCGTAAAAATATAATTTTGACTAGACCATCCAAAAGATATTTCAATCACAAATTATTTATTTCCATTTTTTACTAATCAACCATAAAAAGGATCAATTTTCAGCATTCAATTTCATAGTATTTGATTACTTAAGTAGTTGTACTACAAGAGGACAGAAGTAAAAGAGAAGACTGGAATCAGAAAATGATTTGGAAGACTAGAGCACCAGTGAAGGTAGCATGCTTTGATGGTCAGCAACGTGGGAGGTTTGTTTGACTCAAGACTACTTGCAGAAAAGAGGCTTCAGCCTATGTAAAAGATGTTATACGTGTGAAGAAGAAGCACAGGAAACAGTGAACCTTCTTCTCCTCCATTGCTGAGTATCTAAACAGTGTTATGATCTATTCTAAGTTGCTCGGACACGTGTGTGGGTGTCCGACACAGGTGTGGATCCAGAGATCGGATCTTTCGAGATGTAAATTCTAAGATTCGGGGATACGGATCCTAGTACGGATACGAGTGCGAGGATTCGGCTAAAAATAATTCAAAAATATAAAAATATAAAAGTATCTCTAAATTCTGAAATTTTTTGTGGAATACTTACGTATTAGCTTGTAATGTATGGACTTCTTTTTTATTCTCAAGTTGTAGATAAGTAAAGGATTGATTTCCTAGATAAGATATGTCATTTCTTCAAATTTATCCTAGTTTTGGTTTTGATTTCGGGAATCAAATTGTATCTCGTCTTGAATTTTTTAGTCCTTCGTGGTGTCAAAGTACCCAAGATCGTTTGACCAGATTCGGTACGGATCCCATACCCACACCCACACGAGTGTCGTGTCGACACTGGTGTGGCACCTAAACTGCCGTGTCGGAGCACCTTATGATCTATTCTTAAGCATTTGTGGCATTTCTTGGGTGATGTCTCAAACTGTAAGGGGTTTATTAGAAAATTGGCAATTTCAGAAAGTGCCTAGAAGACTAGAGCAGATCTGGAGAACCATTCCATTATGCATCATATGGACATTATGGCTGGAGAGGGACAAAGCTTGATTTGAAGGGCGTAGAAATCACATTATTAGAATTAAGAATAAATGTCTTCATAATCTGTATTATTGGTGTAAATGTAGCCCCTTAGGAAATCTGGATCAGTATATGGAGTTCCTGGACATGCTAGGAGGGGTAGAATAGAAGTTGGATGATGTTGTTTGGGATGCTTTTTGTATCTTTTTGTGCCATCTTGGTACTTTTCAATAAACTTTTACCTTATCAAAAAAAAAAAAAAGAAGAAGAAGAGAAGACTGGAATCAGAAGTATTAGAAAAAGAGGACTTGCTTAGGTGGAACTTAAAGAGAAGGAAGGGAAGACCGACTAGCTCTTATGTGGGTTGTGTGGAGGTGAGGAATAGTAGAGCTTTTGGAGGGGTAGAGAGTTATTTTGTACATGTGAGGAGTAGTCTCGTTTCTCTAGTTTCTTTTTTCTGCGCCCATGAAGTTCTTGGTTTTATAGATTAGTGGGTGACTTTTGTACCGTATTAAAAGTCTAGGTTTCTCTACTTTTTGGGATACTAATATATGGGGGTTACAACAACAACAACAACAACAACAACTATCCAGTAAAATCCCACATAGTGGGGTCTGGGGAGGGTAATGTGTACGCAGACCTTACCCCTGCCTCGATAGGGGCAAAGAGGCTGTTTCCGATAGACCCTCGGCTTAGGAAGACGAAAATAAAGTAAGAAATAGCAAGAGGAGAGAATTCATTAGTAACTCCAGTAGAAATCGTAATAGTAACAGAAACATAAAAACCGAAAGATGAATGACATGCAATAACATTAACCATAATCTAAGGTCAAGGGCTAAGACAAACAACAAGAATAGTGTGGGTCCCACATAAACTGTAAGCCATCTAAGACCAATCCTAATCCAACCCCGCCTCACCGCCGGAATGAAGTAAGGAAAGCTTCACTACCCCTATTCTACAATCCTAATGCTTGACCTCTAGGCCTTCTTATCAAGGGCCATGTCCTTGGAAATGAGCATTCGTGCCATGTCCTGCCTGATCACCTCTCCCCAATTCTTCTTAGATCTCCCTCTACCTCTCCTCGTACCCACCACGGCCAACCGCTCACACCTCCTCACCGGTGCATCGGGGCTTCTCCTCTGCACGTGCCCGAACCATCTGAGCCTCGCCTCTCGCATCTTGTCATCCACAGGGGCGACATCCACCTTCTTCCGAATATCTTCATTCCTAATCTTGTCTATCCTAGTGTGCCCGCACATCCGCATCTCTGCTACAATATGGGAGTTCTTAACCGGCCAGCACTCTGCCCCATACAACATGGCCGGTCTAACTACAGCTCTATAAAACTTTCTTTTGAGTATCAGTGGCACTTTTTTGTCACACAAGACTCCAGATGCAAGCCTCCATTTCATCCAGCCCGCCCCTATGCGGTGAGTGACGTCCTCGTCGATCTCTCCGTCCCCCCGGATCATCGACCCAAGGTATTTGAAGCTATCTCTCTTGGGGATGACCTGTGGCCCAAGCCTCACGTTAATAAAATTATTTACCTTATAAAAATATATGAGGACTTGCATTCTAGAAGAAAAAGAACTTTTTACGGAGTAATCGGTTTGAAGGAAACGAAAAAAAGAAAGAAGTAAATCAAAAGCAGCACAACATAAATAGTTTTAAAATATGCATTACAAAAATGAGAAGAACAAAAAGATAAGGACAACCAAGAGAATGATGAGCATAACTGAAGATGAGTTAAAATAGCAAAAGGTCATTTGTCCCCTTCTCTTTTACTTTTCATTTTTTAAATTGAGAATCAAGTAATAGAATGCTTCTGATTGGGATCACTCGGCATTCCATTTTTTGAAGAGCCACATTTCTCTAGAGCATCAAATGATAACCCCTCATTTCACGTTGCTGCTTTTCTTTAAGCATCACCTTGTCTAAGCTCATCAAAGATACCTCATTTGAGATTTTAATAGGTCTTTTAAATGACTTTTCAGTTTCTTTTTTCCTGTTGGGGTTGAAACTTGAAAGGAGGCGATGTTCTAAGGAGGGATAAGTGTCAGTTTGGGAAAAAGTGCTTCACAATATGCCAAAGCACAGACGAGAATATTTTACACAAGAGAAATTAGCTAAGTTGCAAACAACTTTATTCCATATCAGGGAAAAAGTTATGTTGTTTTCACGTTTTAATTTAAGACAAATTTCAACGTCGGCTTAAAACTAATTGGTATTGGCCCAGCTTTTGGCTAAACCTCTGGAAGTTGTTGATCTTGTTTATGTGGGATATATACTTTGGTTTTAGTGTCATATAAGATTGAGGAGAAAGTTTAAAAGGTTCATGAGAGTCGTGTGGTGAGATCAGTTAAAAAAACAACCAATGTTTGGCCTATGGAAAAAGATTGTTCCCATCTGAGATCAAGGCTGTAATGCAGCTGAACTTTAGTTTGTCTGTTCAGCTGCTTCATGAGCAGTGCCCATGTAAAGATATGCCATATGGTAGTGAAAGGCTTCTCATGTAAAATAGTGATAGATGTGGGGATGCTCTATATTCTTTCCGTCTCTTATGGATAGAGGTTATCTTGTCCGGTCTAACTTCTAGTGCCATATTGGATAATAAATGTGTGCTGCATGATTAATACATATGCGATACGGCCAGTTAGTGACAACTAGGGATTTCAGTTTGATAAAGGGATGATTTTCATATGTCCAATTGTCCATATCTTGTATAGTATGTTATGTGAAATATTGATATCATGGTGGGAGTAGTTTGCTCTGATTAGCTTGGCTCTGTCTAATGCCATCGCGTTGCATTGTCTCTTTGTGCTATTTTTCGTCACATATTGTAGTATAAAAATACGTTTGTTTCATGGTTTTTTCCAGGACCAAGAAACCCTCAGTCTCCAATTTATACTGCTCGAGGCAACTATTCCATAGATCAAAGATCGCAGTCACAAGGAGTCCACCATACCTTTAATCCTCTTGGAAACCCTGGGCAAAATAGTCCTTTTGGCACACCACAAAGAAGCTCCCCTAATGCGTGGGGTAGCTCTTTTGGCACACCTACCAACTACTTTCCACCTAATTCTTCAATAGGTGGTTACTTAGCTAGTCCTGGCATTCATCAAAGTGGAAGACCTGATCTTCATTATGGACAAGGTAGGGGTAATCCTGGTTCAGGATATAGAGGCAGCCCTAGCCAAGGTTCAGGATATGGAGGCAGCCCTAACCAAGGTTCAGGATATGGAGGCAGCCCTAACCAAGGTTCAGGATATAGAGGCAGCCCTAACCAAGGTCCTGGGCACAGAGGCAGCCCTTACCAGGGTTCGACACAAGCCAGGAGTCAATGGGTGGGTAATAGATCAAGTCCTGTTTCGGTTCAACGTGGTAGGAGGGGATTAGGTTCCCATGGATGCACATCAGCGGAGTTAAGACCGGATTTGTTTTATAATAAGTCAATGGTAGAAGATCCATGGAAAGAGTTGAAGCCAGTTATCTGGAAGCCATTAAATGCTCCATCAAACAATTTAGATACCCCCGAATATGAGAAATCTTCCTGGCTTCCAAAATCCATTAGCACAAAAAAGGCTAAAATCCCAGATGCTCCTCCACCAAAATCTACTCCTCAGCAAAGCCTTGCTGAGTATTTGTCTGCCTCATTTAATGAAGCGGCCGGCAATGAGGCTGGGAAAGATGGATCTGGCACATGATTGCCATGTGATGCACTCAGAGCCTTTATGATGTCTCTCACTCTCCTAATATCGTCAAATTGCAAGTTTAGCAGCAATTGATTTTTTTTTGGCTTTATTGTAAGTTAACATCGACAGCTAATAAGCTCCATTCGGTGTTTGACTGGAATTCTGCTGTTGTAGCATGTGATTTCCCTGTCAATCTTGAAAAAGGAAGATTTTCTTGGTTTTGTGGGGGCATCCAAAGTTAACAGGTTCAGTGCTCTTCAAGTCATACCAAACTCAACTCTCGTGGTATTTGTTACTCCTACTTTCATGTTCTCTTTTTATAACTTGCATGTATTGTAAATGGATATCACATAATTTTAGGATTTGGCTAGGAAATTATGAAAAAGAGTGGTCCTGCTTACGTTGTTATAGGTGAATGGTGTATGGTGTCCTTTTCTTTTTTATATATCTTCTTTATGAAATATATAGCATAAGGATGTCTTCAATCTTTCGTTTAATATGTTACAGACTAGATTTCATTTTTAAAGCCAGTTTTCTGGAAAGCCATTAAATGGTCCCTCATACATTTTTTTTTTTTTGATTTGCACCGGTCCGAGTCTCCCGCAAGTGCATCACGGTTAATTCAAGTTTTACCCAGTTCGATGACCCCTCGGAAATTATTTGCACCCAGTGGATTTCGAATTTAAGACCTTGAAAGGGAACAAACCCCAAGGCTCAAATCTATTGTCAGCAGGCCAACCCTCCGGGATTGGCCCTCATACAATAACCCCAAATCTCTAAACTCCTGGCTATCAGATTTAATAAAACAAGGTAAAATACATAAACGGTCCTTTAAGTTGTCCACAAAAATCAAATAAACACTCCAGCTAACCCATTTACCAATTAAACATCTTAGGTTATTTACAGCCGGATCTTTTGCACACTCCTGACCGATGATAGATCTTATACGTTAGTTGCACTCGCGGATGACATGGCAAATTAACAAATCAAAAAGTGACACTTGTAATTTATTTAGAAAAACTACATATAATTAGTTAATGGGACCCCTTCTAAATAAATCAGATCCCATCCTCACCCTCCCCCAAACATCCAAAATCTCCTTCTTCGTCACCCATCGACCACCTTTACACCAAATCGGACCCCCTTTTCGTCCTTCTCCCCAACCCCAAACTTCTTCTCCTTCTTTATCACCCATCATTGTAAAGAGACTTGACGGGAGTAGTTGTTTGGTGGTTATTCGGCAGAGAGGTGGTGGAGGAACGGTTTTCTGTATATTATTAGTGAGTAAAGAAAATCTTGAATTTTTTGGGGGGCCTTTTGAGAGTGTGGTCAGTTAAAATGGTGAGAAGGCACTAGTAGGGTGTGTAAAAAAGATGAGAAGAAAATAGAGATCCGGCCGGTGACTTGAAGGCGGGCGGCGAGTAATGGTGTTCTTACTTAAGAAAATAATGTCTGGTTGTAGGAGCTATATTGACCTAAAATTCTGTATCAAATTAAAATACATAGGATCAAAATCCAAAGAAAATATTTGGATTGACTCATAATGGTTTGTTTTCGTTGAATTTCTAGTTTTTCATATTGGGTATAAGCTCTTAATGGTTTGTTTTCGTTGCTATCATTATGCCAAAGCCATACCACTTTACCCTTCTATTCCTTCTCTTATGGGGTTTAAAGTAGTGGCATTGTGGCAGAAGGTGATTTAAGGTGGAGGTGGGAGGACGGTGGTAGACAGTTTTGCAGAAGAAAGAGGGAGGATAAGTGGGATCCGCGAGTTAAATAAAAAATAAAGATAAACATATTTTTGAAAAGTTTCACTTGTCACAAGGTAAGGGTAATACACACATTTTGTAATGTCAGCTCGAAGGGTTTAAAACATCAGATCGAAAATAATTTGAGGTGTTTATTTGATAAATGAGTCTGTTGGGGTGTTTGTTTGATTTTTATGGACAACTTAAAGGTACAATTTACGCTAACTGCCAGATAAGGATACAGATCAACTCTATATAAATTATTACTCCCTTCGGTTCACAATAAGTGTCCATTTTACTTTTAGCACGCTCAATAAGAAAATACTAAATTCTATACAAAATTACCTAGTATGACTAAACTATCCTTATTTAGTAAGTTAATATGATGAGAGATAAATTTTTTTAGGGATATGCACACAAGGGTAAAAGAGTAAAAACAATTAAATCTTTTTTTGATTACCTAACTAGACACTTATTTTGGATTAAAATCAAAAAGTAAATTGAATACTTATTGTGGACCGGAGGGAGTACAAATCAACACAATTAGTGGTGGCAAAGTGAATTTAGATATCTACATTATCCACTAAAAAATTAGTTGGATAATAAACTTTTTAAGAATGTATCAAATAAAAATAAATAATTAATGAGTTTAACTTTTACGTTTGAAAAAACTCAAATAAAAACTCATATTTGGATACCTCATTTAATGAAGCAGCTGGCGAGGAGGCTGCGAGTGATGAATTTGGCACATAATATTTTGTGATTCCTTACTGTGTTACAACTTTTAAGTCTGTACTAACGGTAATTTCATTATTAGCAGTAGTTGAGGAGTTTTGACTTATTGTAAGCTTAATAAATTCCATTCCCTAGTTATTTTAATTATGCTGTTGTAGCATGGCGTCACCGCACTTGTTTCTTGAAACAAACATTTTTTTGGTGTTGTGGTAGGCATGCAAAGTTAAGACGTTTGGTGCTCCCACACGTCGATTAATTTCACAGGACATCTATTACCTTCCATGAGCACACGTAATTCGATCTATCCATCAAAGCTTGGATAGATGTGAAGAAATCACCTAGCATTTTTATCGTTATTGAGATTTAAACCTAGGGTTCATCCGTTCATGGTTCTCAACCCGTCATTGTATTGGGGAAAATTGTGTACATGAATATATGGTGACGTGTCATGACACGTGGAATCGGCAATGAGTCATAAATGGTCCACGAATTACAAACAGGCGTTGACAAAAAGAGATACTCCATCCGTTCCAATTTATGTGAACCTATTTGATTAGGCACGGAGTTTAAGAAAAAAATGAAGACTTTTGGAATTTGTGGTCCTAAACAAGTTCAAATGGGGCCCAGAGTATTTGTGTGGTTATAAAAGCTTCTCATTAATGGTAGAGTTGTAACTTTAAGCTAAGTTGTTACCAAATTTAGAAAGGGTTCATTCCTTTTGGAACAGACCAAAAAGGAAATAGGTTCACATAAACTGGAACAGAGGGAGTACGAGATAAGAGGATAAAAAGAGGTATGAGATAAGAGAATAAAAAGAGGTACGAGACAGGAGGCTAAAAAGAGGTACGAGACAAGAGGCTAAAAAGACGTACGAGATGAAAGGCTCAGAAGCCTCAGCCCTACTTAAGTTTAGCTACATGCGAGCAACGAGGAAGAATAATGAACCTGGCTAAAGGAAAATATACAAATACAACATTTCGAGAGTAATAAATGCTGGAACCGTTAAGGAATATTTATATTCAATGTAAATTATTATATAACGTAGCATTTAATGTTAATAAATGCTCGTAATAACCTCATTATGGTTTAGTCGTAACGTGTATCTTTAAAGATTCCCAAAAAGATCTATAAAAGGGGAAATATGTAATCAGTCGAGGAACAAGTAACTATTAAAATACATTCTGATTTACCAGCTTACATACTTGAATACTTCAAAACTTCCTTCTTTATTTACTTTTTTCGATTATCAGTAACCCGATTCTTCTAATTTCTAGCTTTGACTAAAAAGTCTATTTTTTTTTGTTACACCAATTGGTTCCGTTACCGGAAATCTGATAATCAACTATATCTCAACTTAATTTCCTTGTTCGTATTAATCATGTCGAACAACAATGGCAACACTCAAGGAAATCTAGAAATTCAAACGATCCAACAGCTTCAAGGAGTCTCTCCACGACGGTTTCGTGAAGGCACTCCTGATGGATCTCATACAGACGGACAGGCTCAAGGCGGCAATATTGAAAATATGAATGAGGCTTTGCAAAAACTAATTGCTTCCCAAGTCAGTAAAGCTCTTCAGGCTTTCGTCAACCAATTACCTGCTGCTCCACTCACACCAACTCCAAACAATAATACTTTGGAGAACCCCTGTTTTGGATTGGTTAATTCAGGCAGTGGTGGAATTCCTAGTGAAACGCAAGAAGGAGATCCAGGTAATCCAGTTAATTCTGATTTACAAAATCTCGTACTAACCTTGCAGAAACAGCTTAAGGAGCAAAATGAACGCATAGAGCAAATACCCGGAGTACTGCCCATAATCAAAGGAGTAGACATAGACAAGTTTTCTCAACAACCATGGAAGCCAAGTGCAGCCCCTCTCCCGATTCCAAAGAAATTTAAGATGCCTGATATTCCAAAGTACGATAGTACATCAGACCCACGAGATCACGTTACCGCATTCACCACAGGTGTTAAAGGAAATGATTTGACTAAGCAAGAGATTGAATCGGTCTTAGTCAAGAAATTTGGTGAAACACTCACCAAAGGAGCATTAACCTGGTATTCTCTTTTACCTGAAAATTCTATAAATTCATTTGCTGAGCTTGCAGATTTGTTTATCAAAGCACATTCGGGAGCTCAAAAAGTTAAAAAAAAGAATGGAAGACATCTTCAAAATCAAGCAAGGAGATTCTGAGTTACTTAGAGAGTTCGTGGATAGATTTCAACGAGAAAGAATGACGCTGCCTTGGGTACCTGACAATTGGGCAGCCATAGCCTTTGCTAGTAATCTGAACGAGAAGAGTTCAGAAGCCACGAGGCGACTCAAAGAAAGCCTTCGAGAATTTCCAGCAACAATGTGGAATGACGTCTACAATAGATACAGTACAAAGATGAGGATTGAAGAAGACATCATTTTACGGCATAAAACTGATGAGAAAACGAGTTCGAGGCGTGTAGAAAATGAGAGAAGATCTGGTAAAAATAGGTACAAGCCTTATATGGGACATGCTGGAAAAGACTCAAGGTCAAAGCAAGAAAGGTACGATCACAAACCTAGACACAGGGAATCAGGCTCCTCATCAAGGTTCGGTAATGATCGAAGTACACGTGGACATCGAGATGATGATGGTAGTTTAAAGGCAAGGTTTGGTGGTTACAATTTTAACGTAAGCACATCTGAACTCGTGGTTGTTTTAAGAGGCATGGGGGATAAGGTACGGTGGCTGAAAGAGATGAGATCAAACCCAAACAGACGAACCCTGATCATTGGTGTGAATTCCACAACGATCATGGACATAAAACCGTAGATTGCAGATTTTTGCAGAGCGAGGTGGATCATTTGTTAAAGCAAGTATATCTCACTGAGTTATTCAGTGAGAAAGGTAAACAAGCATATATGAAAAATAGACAGGAGCCCCCGAAACCACCCTCACCTAAGAGGACTGTCAATGTTATAAGTGGAGGAGAAGATATCAATGGTGTCTCGTATACCGCAGCCAATAAAACATCTAAAATAACAATCACCCATGGGAAACGGTTACAACACGTGCTTGAAGAGGAGAATATTACATTCAACTATGCAGATTCAGAAGGCCTCTTGACTCCACATAACAACGCATCGGTAATATCCTTACTAGTACATGATACTAACGTGAATCGTGTTTTGATTGATCTAGGCAGTTCGGTGAATATTATTTTGATACGAGTGTTGCGCGAGATGCAAGCTGAGGACAAATTGGTTCCAAAAGCGCATACCTTGTCAGGATTTGATAACACTAATGTCATAACCAAAGCAGAAGCGATTCTTACCATGTTTGCAGAGGGTGTTGTCAAAGATACCAAGTTCCAGGTCGTACATATGGAAATGGCTTACAACATGATCCTTGAAAGGCCATTGATCCATGATATGGATGCCATACCGTCAAATTTACATCAAGTTATTAAATTTCCATCACCATGGGGAATTTGTCAAATTAGAGGCGATCAACAAACATCCAGGAGTATTAACTCCGTTGCAGATTCAACTGTTCAAAGTGAAGTCAAATAGCAATTACAGGATTCAGTTGAGGAGGGTATAACATCAACCTTAGCCGAACAAGGAGAAACAGACGTGGATTCAAGGCCTGACACTATTCAAGAACTAGAGGAAAATGAGAACATTAAAACAACGATAGAAGAGTTAGAGGCTATGGTTTTATTTATACACTGGCCCGAGAAAAAAGTGTATATAGGAGCAAATCTCAGTCCGGAGGTAAAACGTAAGTTAATTAAATTTTTAAATGCTAACGCAGATTGTTTTGCTTAGTCCCATTCTGACATGACAGGTATACCGCCAGAGGTCATGACTCATAAATTGAATGAAGACCCATCATATCGCCCAGTCAAGTAAAAGAAACGAAAGCATGGAGCTTTCAAGAATCAGGTAATTTAAGAAGAAGTTTAGAAATTGCTCAAAATAGGTTCTATTCGTGAGGTAAAGTATCCTAACTGACTGGCTAACACTGTTGTGGTTCCTAAGAAAAATGGTAAGTGGCGTGTTTGTGTGGATTACACAGATCTTAATAAAGCCTGTCCGAAAGATTCTTTTCCTTTACTGCACATAGATCAATTAATTGATGTTACTGTAGGGCATGAACTATTAAGTTTTTTAGATGCATACTCAGGTTATAACCAAATCAAAATAGATCCAGAATATGAGGAAAAAACTTCTTTTATAACAGACATGGGGACTTATTGTTATAAGGTAATGCCCTTTGGTCTTAAAAATGTTGTTGCGACATATCATAGGTTAGTTACTCAAATGTTTCAAGAGCATTTAGGTAAGACCATGGAAGTTTATATAGATGACATGCTAGTTAAGACTCAACATTCAGAGAATCATATATCGCATCTATCTGAAACATTTAGAATATTGCAAAAATATAATATGAAATTGAACACAAAAAAATGTGCATTTGGTGTGGCATCAGGAAAATTTTTGGGTTTTCTTGTTTCTAACCGTGGTATTGAAGTAAACCCAGCCCAGATTAAAGCTATTGAAGAAATCCCTGATGTGCTTACAAATAAAAAAGAAGTTCAAAGACTGACATGGAGGATCGCAGCCTTGGGAAGATTCATTTCAAAGTCACCAGAAAAGTGTTTCAAGTTTTTCTCAGCCCTTAAAAAGCAAGATCACTTTGAATGGAATGAGGAATGTCAACAAGCGCTTAGGAATTTGAAGACATATTTGTCAAATCCACCCCTGTTAGCAAAACCAAAGGCTGGGGAAAGGCTTTTCGTCTACCTTGTTATTTCAAAAGTTGCGGTAAGTGCTGTTTTGATTCGAGAAAAATAAGGTAAACAATCTTCTATCTATTATGTTAGTAAATATTTGTTAGATGCAAAGATGCGATATCCACAATTAGAAAAATTTGCACTCACTTTAATCATGGCATCTAGAAAATTGAGGCCGTATTTTCAGTGTCACCCTATTGCTGTAATAACTGCATATCCCTTACGTAATATACTACATAAATATGAATTATCAGGAAGGTTAGCTAAATGGGCTATAGAATTAAGTGAGTATGAAATCACATATCTACCTAGAACATCAATAAAATCCAAAGTACTGGCGGATTTCGTGGCTGATTTTAGCCAAGGGATGCAATTAGAAGCTGAAAAAGAAGTTCAGGTACTTAATGGAGCAAATCCAGGAATATGGACCTTATTCACTGATGGATCGTCTAACATTAAAGGTGCAGGGTTAGGAATTATTTTAGTACCACCTACGGGTGAAACTATTAGGTAGGCTATTAAATGTCACTCCGTAACTAATAATGAAGTGGAGTATGAAGCTGTGATTGCAGGTCTAGAATTGGCACAAGAACTTGGGATAGGTCAGGTGGTGATCAAAAGTGATTCTCAGCTTGTGGTTAATCAAATGCTGGGGACTTACACAGCTAGGGAAGCGAGGATGCAACAATACTTGGAAAAGGTAAGGGAACTAATAAAGCAGTTCCAGACTTGGAAGGTCATCCAGATACCAAGGGATGATAATGTTGAAGCTGATGCCTTAGCAAACCTTGCATCCGCAACTGATATAACAAACGATGCCAACGCCTCGATTTTACATTTATTTCACTCAGTTCTCGAACCTGATAAGAACGAGGTAAATTTTAATAATCTTACTTGGGATTGAAGAAATGAAATTGTTGCTTTTATACAGTATGGTACCGTGCCTGATGACAAGAAAAAAGCATATGCTCTTCGGAAAAAGGCCGCTCGTTACTGTTTAAAGCAAGGTAAACTTTATCGCAAAATGTTTGGTGGCCCTTTAGCAAGATGCCTCGGACCTTCTCAAACGGAGTATGTAATTAGGGAAATACATGAAGGGCATTGTGAAAACCACGCAGGAGGAAGATCAGTGGTAAGGACTTTGATCAGGGCAGGATATTACTGGCCCAAAATGGAAGAGGAAGCAGAAAGTTTCATACCTAAATGTGATAAATGCCAGAGATACGGTAATAATATGTACCGACCTGCTGAATTATTACATATGATTATTGCACCATGGCCATTTATGAAATGAGGGATGGACATAGTGGGGCCATTGCCTCAAGCTAAAGGACAGGTAAAATTTCTACTCGTACTTACTGATTATTTTACTAAATGGGTAGAGGCAGGAGCATTTAAACAGGTACGAGAAAAAGAAGTCAAGGACTTCATTTGGCGAAATATCATTTGCCGGTTCGGTGTACCAAAAGAAATTGTATGTGACAATGGTCCTCAATTTATCGGAGCTCAAATCATGGAATTTCTCGAAAGTTGGCAAATAAAAAGGATTACATCTACACCTTATTATCCAGTGGGTAATGGACAAGCAGAATTAACAAACAAAGTCATCATTAATAATTTAAAGAAGCGACTAGAGGAATCAAAGGGTAATTGGCCTGAAGTGCTACCCGGCGTTTTATGGGCATATCACACAATAACAAAAACAAGTACATGAGAAACGCCTTTTTCTTTAGTTTATGGAGCTGAAGCACTAATCCCAGTAGAAATAGGAGAACCAAGTACAAGATTCTCACAAGCGGCACAAGAGTCCAATAATAAAGAGATGCAGGTCAATTTGGATCTATTAGAAGGCAGGAGAGAAGCAACATTAATAAGAATGGCCGCACAAAAACAAGTGATTGAGCGTTATTACAACAGGAAAGCACGCCTGAGATAATTCAAAATTGGGGAGTTCGTGCTTAAAAAGGTTTTTCAATCTACAAAGGCAACCAATGCGGGCAAACTAAGCCATACTTGGGAAGGACCCTATAGAGTTTGTGATATTGAAGGAAAATGAGCATATGAGTTGGAAACAATGGACGGGAAGGTACTTCATTCACATTGGAATGCTGTTCATTAGAAGAGATATTACTTTTAAGAGAAAACTCACGATCAGGTATCGACATATTAAATTTTGTGTTTTAAGTTGTTAAAATTTTACTAACGATTTTAGATGCTAGGCAAAACGCTCACCCGTACTAAATGATGAGTCACGACCTGTAAGGCAAAATGGAATAAACTAAATTTTCTAGCCCAGGGTTACAATAATTCTGATAGAAATATAAACGGGCTGAGCAGTCTTCATCTATAATCGCACCCCGAGTCCCGTGTGTATTTCTTTTTCAGGAAAAGGACCAGGTGAAAGAGACTATCAAGTGCTCGAGGCTTCATACTTCAACACTCAAACACTTGGGGGACTACATGCAATAACATGTATATAAAGGGCAATGAAAATTGAGCAAAAATCAAGCCTAAAAAGAGTCAAATATGAGTGGAAGTAAAGAAGTCATAACATACATCATAGTATTCTTTCCCATGAGAACAATGGAGTCACCTCTCAAAACCCTGGCTAAGGGTAAAGACTATGTACTAAAACGGGTTATAAAGAAAAACCCCGTATCTATTGTTCCTCTTTTTGTAAAAATCTGTTGCAAGAAAAATAGTTGCGAGAAAGTTATAGATGTAATTCAAATACATGTAGAGGATTACTCAAAACTTGTCAAAGTTCATAAATGAAAACTTGTCTAAGTTGTTGCAAATAAAACATGTGTGTTCCTATATCTTTTATCGTATAATAAATGCCATTATGAAGAGGAGACGTCTTCTTCATCAAGTGTTAAAATATAAAAGAGCCCTCTTTTATAAAACTCATGTCATTTAGTCATGAGGATAATGAAAGCATTTTCAGAGAATAAAAATACAGTCTATTCTTTAAGTCCTTAAAAATAAAAGGCACGAATAGAACGGATAGAGGTTTAAAAACAAACTTCTTAATATTTTAAAAGCTAAAGACTAAGTATGAAACTTAGTCATCAAATTGTTCATACCAAAAAGTGCCCCTTGAACAAAGCTTGGGGACTTGAACTTCTTTAACTTATAATTGGGAATCTGACTAAGAAAAAATCTTATCACAAGAAACCAAAAACATTGAACATAGATTTCCAAATCGGCACCTGCAAAAAGGGAATTTCAAACAAATTACAAAAACCTTTAAGAAGAAGGAACAGAAGAAGGATCATCAGCGGGCTCAACTGGGATTGCATCATCAGCAACTGAAGATTGGTCTTCAGTCACCATAGTGGTAGCATCCACGGGCAATATCTCAGCTTGACTAATAGCAATAGGCACAGATGAACTTAACGAAAGTGTAGCACTTGTGGCAATCTCAACAGACACGAGGACTTCAGATGCGGCAGATACAAGAACTTCAGCTGCGGGAGTCTCAACCATAGAAGTTTCAATTGAAGAAGTCTCAACCAAAGGAATTTTAGTCGCGAGAGGACCAACTTCGAGAGATGAAAAATCTTGTGGCTGCTGTGCTCGTTTCATGGCCTCATTTACTTTAGCTAATTCAGACTCAAGGTTGAAATTTTCTTGGATCATTTCTACCAAGGTCTCACGATGAGACTTTAGAAAAGTCCAACTCACTTCAACATTGGTTGACTCCTCGAGAAGTTCATAATCTTTCTCCCAGGCAACAACTTCATTCT
This sequence comes from Nicotiana glauca, assembly GCA_026770625.1. Lineage (NCBI taxonomy): Eukaryota > Viridiplantae > Streptophyta > Magnoliopsida > Solanales > Solanaceae > Nicotiana > Nicotiana glauca. Next base: position 32,942 of record MU713142.1, read on the forward strand.
TAAGTTCCTCATTCTTAACTAAAACGGAATCATAAGATGATTGAAGTGTGGTGTGAGAATTCTCCAAAGAATGGATCTTGTCTGCAGAAGCTCGTAATTCTTCTTGTACTCGAGAAAGCTCTTGTGCTACCTCTCCCACATGCATCTCCTTCTGAGTCAGCAAAGCCTTTAAAGCCCTATTCTCTTCAGTGACCTTGGATAACTTTTCCGAAAAGGAAGATTCTAGGCATTCTTTGTCCTTCTTGGACTGGACTGAAGTAGCCTTAATCGTCGCTAGTTCAGAGGTTAGAGTTTGAACTTGCTTCTCCAAGGTACTTTTTCTTTTCTCCAAATAATCCATATCAATCTGTAAACTTTCAAACTGGCCCTTCTAGTTATTGGCCTCCAATTGAGACACGGGCAGCTTCTTCTGCGTCATGAGCAGCCTTCTCTAAATCACGAGCCAGTTTCTCTAAAAGGGGGACTCGAGTCATAAGTTCAGTACCAATAATATTGGCCTACTCAAATAAATAAGAAAAGAAGATAAGGTTAGGGCTCTTGAAAGTGAAAAAACCTTAATAAAATAATAAACCAGAAAAATACCTTCAAACTTGCATGCACAATATCATTTAAGAGAGTCATATTACTATGACTCTCAAGTTTAGCCTTCTCAATAGGGCCAATCAGAGGCTCGAGCCACGTATCAGCTTACTCAGACTTCCTTAAAAGACTGCCGTTGGTAGGAACTTCAATGGTTACGCTCCTCATAGCAAAACCCCTACTTGAAGAACCCGTTTCCGTATGATGAACAATGGGGGAAGAGATTATTAAAGGAGGGGCGGAGGAGGAAGGTATGGAAGTAATAGATGATGAAGGCAAGGAAACGATCACAGGAACGGTAGATGTAAAAGAAGACAGAGGAAGTTCATTTAGGACTGGACCTAAAGGACCGCTACTGAAACCACTAATAAAAAGTTGGTTTATAGATTCATGAGTATCCAGAGGAGGAGAGATATCGTCATCAGGTATGATCACCTGGGTAATAACAGGATCAGAAAGAGGTAGGTTAGGAGAGACACCGGCCTCGTCTTCAGGGACGATACGTCTCCTGGATCGTGGTCTTGATATCAGGGAACCCTCTCCCTCTTCTTCAGAATAATCTTCTACGATAGATTTTCTTTTTTAGACCTCGGAGCCGTATCTTGAACATCGGATCCCAAGAATATATCTTGATCACGAGATGCCAAAATAGCCTCTGGAGTAACTCCTCGAATGACAAAACTTGAAGAAAAAGAAGGTTAAAAGCCAAAGTAACAAGGATATACATAAGGTGTAATCAAAAAACCTTACTATGAGTTTTTACTTTCCAATCACAACGGGGAGAAAGATTTCTCCACGATCTACCCTCCATTGGGGCAATCTTCAATAACTTATCTACCCAACCACGGAAGTTGGGCACAAGTTCCACAACGCCCATGGTTGCTGAAAAGAAAGAGAGACGAGATTAAGGAAAACAAACAAACCTGAAAATTAAAAAAGGCATGGGAAAAAATTAATACTCACGTGCAAAATTCCACTTCTCCGGAAAACGTACATTCTTTTTACCCAGTAAACCAACAGTGGGAGCAACAACGTATCGGGCATACCACCCACGATCTTTATCATCCTCAGGGCTAACTAAAACCCTCTTACTCCTAGCTACTAAACCAAACACACCGTTTCGGAAAAGCCTTGGTGAGTAAAGATGAATCAGATGGGGAAAGGTGAATTCAACATTCGCCTTATTGGCAAGATACCTCAAGCAAGCAACAACTCTCCACAATCGGACCAATTTGGTCCAAACATACATTGAAAAAATGGCAAAAATCCAGAATAACCAGGTCAATGGTCGGTTTGAACCCTAGAGTGAAGGGATATGTGTAAACAAAGGAATATCCTGTTAAGTAGGATGTAATTCTCTGGTTAGGGTTAGGAACGATAATTGGAAAATCCTCACTCCAATGACAGTCCTTACGAACTACGGGGGCTAAAACTTCTGTGATTTGAGTAGGATAAGGGTCAGCACGATCTAGAGTTTTGATTTGAGTTTTGAGGGATTCTCTGTCATGGTGAAAGAAAATTTTAGATGGAACTATTTCTTCAACTAAAGGCTCACGAAGTGGCTCGGAAGATTCTTTGTTACGAGAAGAACTCCTTTGAGAGTATGAACCTCTAATTCCAGAAGAGGGACCAGAACTAGAAGGAGGAGTTGATGAACTACCACGAGTGGAACCTAGGTTATGGAGTCTACCTCCTCTTCTATGCCTTACCGGAGCATTAGGGAAGTTATCCAGAATGGAAGTTTTTCTGGGGTTAGAACTCGATGAAGCCATGGAAGCAGAGGTCGGAGTAAAATAAGAAGTAATAAAGAAAATTCGAAGGATAAAAGTGTTCAATACGCTTTATGTGGAACAAGACAAGAAGAGAGGTTATATTTATACTAATAGATAATTGAGAAAGGAAAAAAGTACGATGATGAAGAAACCATAATGATGATAACTGATACTTCGTGAAAAGTGAAGCCGAAAAGAAAGCTTAAAAAAAGTGCTGCAAAATAGTGTAACCAATGAGAAAGTGACACGTGTCTAGTGCATTAAAAGGAAGTGACAGTTGAAGCGTCAACTTTGTCAAAGCATTAATGGTGATAAAAATTCTCCTTTAATGAATTTCACTTCCCAAATATTCAAACTGATGAATAAATAGAAAGTGGGGGGACTATCTGTATTGGGAAAAATTGTGTACATGAATATATGGTGACATGTCATGACACGTGTAATAGGCAATGGGTCATAAATGGTCCACGTATTGCAAACAAGCGTGGACAAAAAGAGATACGAGATAAGAGGATAAAAAGAGGTATGAGATAAGAGAATAAAAAGAGGTACGAGACAGGAGGCTAAAAAGAGGTACGAGACAAGAGGATAAAAAGACGTATGAGATGAAAGGCTCAGAAGCCTCAGCCCTATTTAAGTTTAGCTACATGCGAGCAACAGGAAGAATAATGAACCTGGCTAAAGGAAAAGAAACAAATACAACATTTCGAGAGTAATAAATGCTAGAACCATTAAGGAATATTTATATTCAATGTAAATGATTATGTAACGTAGCATTTAATGTTAATAAATGCTCGTAATAACCTTATTATGGTTTAGTCGTAACGTGTATCTTTAAAGATTTCCAAAAGGATCTATAAAAGGGGAAATATGTAATCAGTCGAGGAACAAGTAACTATTAAAATACATTCTGATTTAGCAGCTTACATACTTGAATACTTCAAAACTTGCTTCTTTATTTACTTTTTTCGATTATCAGTAACTCGATTCTTCTAATTTCTAGCCTTGACTAAAAAGTCTATTTTTTTTGGTTAAACAGTCATGGACCACTAAGGTCACACCTTTAGGTGCACTCGTCTAATCATGCTTAATTCAACTCTCCTGGTGATTCTAACTTTTCATGTTCCTTCACATGGATAATTTTTAGCAAGTGATATAAATAGAGGTTACATAGTTTTAGGGTCCGGCAACAAAATTGTGAAAAATATCGTAGTTCCTACCTATTCAATTGTGCTAGGTGATAATGATATATGCCTTATCAACAGTTTTTGAATTGGGGTCATTTTCCAGTTGCCAAGCCCAAGAACATATGAGTGAAGTAGGTGGAAGATATGCAATTTCATGTGGTACAGTAATTTTCCCACCTTAGCTAATTCGATTCGCTATGTATAAGGTCCATTAAACAGGAAAGTGCTTCTCACCCGTTTATGTGGCACACTACTTTTTCTTCCAAAAGCGTCCAATAGGATGGTGTGGATAGATGCTTCACTAATCTTTATGGTTTTTATCTTCTGTAAGTGCAAAGCTCTCATCTATAAGAGCACATATGTTGTGATTCAATTTTTCCCAGAATTGTTTGCTTTGTTTGTTATATATTTTTTAGTCAAAACCCAGGTCCCACGGTATCGTGAATGCTATATAAAACAATTTCATCATTTGATTCTTTTTTATTTGGTGTGTGTATGGGGGGGGGGGGAGTAAACCCTATTTATCGTTATAATTGTATGGGCCAAAACTCATCCCTAAAAAGCTCAAGTCACGGTAACATTAATAAAACGTTCATAGGTCGCCATGTGCCGAAGTGGTTCAAGGAACAATAAAGGTTGCGGTCGAAGAGTCATTCAAGATTGAGGTCGAAGTAGAACATATTTGACGGAGTTATAACGGCTAGTTTCAAGATAGGACATTAAAGAGAATATTCTAGTGAATATTCGCTGCACTTGTACTATTAGGGTTTTTAGGAACATGTTCCCTATAAATAGAAAAAAATACAATGATAGGGGACATGAGATAATTATTTTTTAAAGAACACACTAACTTTGTAAAGAGGATCTGATCTCCTCACATATATACAAAAATAACCTTTTCGTTAAGATTCTGATCTAGCATTTCCACCATATCCAAGAACAGCCCAAGTGTCCAAAGGCATATTAGTCATTCATCATTGTCAGGAGGAACAATCACTAATCTCATTCCTTTTTAGGTGACTCACACGTTTTGTTTACCTAAATGTCATTTATTGTTATTTAATGTCATATTCCATCTTTTTAGGTAATTGAATATCGCTATTTTTGCTCATATTTATCACCATCCGGATAGGATATATTATCTATCTGGTCTTGACACTCATAGCTTTATCTTCAGATATTATTTTTAACTAAAATTAACTCTTCTTTGAACAAATCTAATTGGTTGAGCCAAAAATCAATATTTTTTGGTCAAACAGTTCAGCGCCGTCTGTGGGGACTTCATAGTTAAATTTTTAGTTTCCTATAGATTTGTAGCTAACGTGAGTCGCTAACCTCACAAACCCCAAGATCTTTCTTTGTATGTACAAAAACTTACATGGCAGGTAACCAAGGAGAGAGGACAAAAATAATGGGTGATCTCCCTAGCAACCTCATGAATGCTATCAACGAGAGTTGTGAATCCCTAGGCAAAGGCATGACGCCCACTGCCTCCCCTAGGCACGAGAGGTCGTCTCCTCCCCATTGTAGCATAACAAAACCCAAAGGAAAAAGCGATTCCACATCCACAGAAGAAGGGACACTAATCCCGCTCCAAGCACGGCTACAGAAACCGCAAGACCTTGCACAATACAATGAGCGGATAAACATAGCAACCAACCAAACCCTTCGACACCAGGTATAACTCACAATGTTACTAATAGCGCAAGTGATAGCGTCCTCGCTGCCGTTATAAAAAGGATGGAAGAAATGGAGAATCAAAATAAAGCAATCAGAGATCAAATGAAAGAACACCAAGAACGAGTCGACAAAATACGGGGCGCCCCTAAGCTATTGTCAAAGAGGGACACATGCAGGTTCGTAGAGTAGCCGTACATCGATGAAGTAGCCCTGCATACCTTACCAAAGACCTTCAAAATGCCGCCCTACCTCAGGATATATGATGGAACGACCATCCCTGAAGATCATGTGACCCATTATCTCATCGCCGTTAAAGGCAACGACCTTACCAAGGAACAATTGTCCTCTATTTTGCTGAAGCAATTTGGCAAAACCCTCATAGAAGGGGCATTAACATGGTACTCACAGCTACCAGCTCTCTCCAGAGAAACTTTCGAGGAAACGGCCGATAAGTTTTTAATAGAACATATCGGAGCCAAGAAGGCCGAAACAAGGGTAAATGATATATTCACCATCAAGAAGTCCTTAGGAGAAGGATTGAGGGACTTCCTTGCTTGATTTGACAGGGTAAAGATGACTCTACCGAACATATTCGAGGGGATGGCGGTCGTGGCCTTTTAGAACATATTGATTACAGATAGTTCGAGAGCAACTAGAAAACTATTGAACGGATTGATGAAATATCCTCTAACCACTTGGGACGAGATCCATAATGCTTACTGTGCTAAAGTACAAGTAGATGAGGATGACCTTAGCGGACCGACCTATAGGCTCGTCTAGGTAAAAGTCGAGTCTAGAAAAGATTGAAGAGACAACATCAGGAGAGATCCCAATAGAGAACGAGATCATCTATATATCAGGGCCCGCGCCCCACCTTCCCTCTGCTACGAGGAAGGTCTATCCAGGGCGAGGACAGGGACTCGCTGGAATGAGAGAGGTATGCCCTCTATTATCTGCTCACAATTTTTTCATATCACCTATAGAAATAATCTATGCTCTAGAGAAGCTCAAAATGAAGGTAAAGTTACCGCCAAAGATGAGGTCCTACCCGAGCACCAAAAAATTTGATGCCCTCTATGAGTTTTACCAAGAACGAGGGCACAAAATAGAAGATTGCATCGCCCACAAGCAAGAACATGAACATGTTGTGGCGGAGACACCTTAAAGAGCTGCTAAGAGACAAGGGGAAAATAACTTTGCTAGAGGACGTGAACACCAAGGTCCGCCGAAGCTGCCATCACCAGCTCGCACTATCAACATGATCATTGGTGGTGGCGACGATACCTCTATCAATGACATGAAATTCACAAGCTCAAGTGATCTATCACCTGTAAACGGTACGTCGGACTCGAAGAAAGTATCATCTTCGTTGAGTTAGATGCCGACATTTTGGCTTTCCCTTATAATGATGCTTTCGTTATTACTATACATGTTTTAGATATTGATGTCAAACGTATCATGGTGGACGGTTGAAGTGGAGCGTAAATTATCCATCCTTGAGTCCTCAGCCAAATGAGACTCGAGTACAAGATAGTGCACGCTGCATCACGCTAATCGATTTTAGTAATGTAGTTGAGCGAACATCAGGAGAAATTACACTCCCCGTCTTGGTCGGTGGTGTGACACTAGATATGTGTTCCATATCATGGACCAGGCCACCATGTATAATGCCATAGCGGGATGAATGTGGATACATCCCATGAGGGCCATCCCCTCCAACCTATACCGAGGTATACCGGATATCTTGACTACCAAAAAGCAAGTCCAAAGGTTGACTGGTCGAATTGCTGCCATATCGAGATTCATCTCGTGGTTGTCTGATTGATGTCACAAATTTTTTGGCGTGCTAAAAAAGAACAACGGTCTTGAGTGGATTCCGAGTTCATCCAAGATTTGGGAGAGCTGAAGGCATATCTATCATCGCCGCCTCTGCTTTCAAAGCCTGAACCTGGGGAGCACATCCTCATCTATCTAACTGTCTCCGAAGTATCTGTAAGTGCAGTCCTGATCTGCAAAAACAAAGATATGCAATCTCCCATCTATTACATTAGCAAAACACTCGTCGACGCCGAGATGAGGTACCCGTACCTCGAAAAACTAGCCCTGGCACTGGTCATAGCTTCACGAAAGCTTAGACCCTATTTCTAGTGCCATCCTATCTCGGTCATTAAAACCTTTCCCCTGAGGAGAATTTTGCATAACATCGAGCTATAGGGAAGGCTAGCCAAGTGGGCCATCGAGCTAAGCGAGCACGATATTACATACTAGCCGTGAACGGCCATAAATTCGCAAGTGCCTATGGACTTCGTCGCAGACTTTAGTGGAAAGATAATGACTGAAGTCGAAAAGGAAGCCGTCCGAGCTTCCCTCAAAATGCAAGAACTCTAGGTCCTATACACTGATAGAGCATACAACGCTTCAGTATCCGGACTACGATCTCGAGGTCCCTATAGGCAAAGCAATTTGCCAGTCCATAAGGTGCCCGGGTATGACTAATAATGAGGCCGAGTATGAGGCTGTAATTATAGGGTTGAGGCTAGCACTCAAGTATAGGGCGAAGCGGTTCCGCTGTGATTCCCAGCTCTTAGTCAACCAAGTCGCAGGGACTTTCCAAATCAAGGAACAAAGGTTACAAAAATATCACACTGAGATATGCAAGCTACTTCCTGAGTTCGATGAATGTCAGCTCGACTAGATCTTACGTGCGCAGAATGCCAAAGAAGACGGCCTTGCCAAACTGGTCGCAACTACCAAAAGCATCACGATCGGGGATAAGCGTGTAGTACACCTCCTCAACTCATCACTAGACCAAATTGAGGTAAGAATCGTAAGCTTAACTTGGGATTTGCACAATCATATTATCGCCTATTTATAGGATGGCACACTCCCAAACGACAAAAATGAAGCCAAGAAACTAAGAATGCAAGCAGCCATATACAGTCTTCTCTATATCGACCTGTACAAGAGGACTTATGGCGGCCCTATGGAAAAATGCTTGGGCACAAACGAGATCCAATGCATCCTCGAAGAAGTCCATGAGGCCCATTGCGGTGCTCTCTGGCAATCAAGCACTCGTCAGATGCCTCGTATGGACAGGACACTATTGGCCTGCCTTGAAAAAAGACCCCTCAGACTTCGTGAGAAAATGGGAACAATGACAAAAATACGCCTAAAGATTTACCAAGCAGGCGAACACCTCCACTCATTCACCTCCCCATGATCGTTCATCAAATAAGGAATGGGCATCGTGGGGCCCGCCCAGTAGAACGCGGTAGTGAATAATTCCTTTTCATTTTAACTGACCATTTCTCTAAATAGGTGGAAGCAGGAGCGTTCGTCCAAATACGGGAACAAGAGTTAACCACCTTTATATGGAGGAACATCATCTGTTGATTTGGCCTACCCAAGGAGATCAGCTGTGACAACGGACCCCAGTTCACGGTAAATAAAACCGCCGAATTCTTCAAAAAATGGCATATCAAGAGGATACTTTCAACCGCATATCACCAAGTGGCTAATAGACAAGTAGATTCCTCCAATAATTCCATACTAAACATCATAAAGAAAAAGCTCGAAGACGCCAAGGGACTGTGATCGGAGATACTGTCGAAAGTATTATGGGCGTACCGAACAACTCTGAAGACGAGCATAGGAGAGATGCCCTACTCTTTGTTCTAGGGGACCAAGGTATTAATACCGGTCGAAGTCAGAGAACACAGCCTAAGGTACTCCCACTAAAGCGGCACGAGTAATGATAAGAATAGAAAGTGGGAACTCGAAAAAATGGATGAATAAAGAGATATGGCGTACATAAGAATGGTCGCTCAAAAACAACAAGTTGAACTCTATTACAACAAGAAAGAAAAGGCCCGGCCGTTTAAAGTCGATGACTACGTGCTCAAAGATAAAACTCAAGCGAGCAAAGACCCAAAGGAAGGTAAGCTGGGAATACACTGGGACGGTACGTACAAAATCACAACCAAAGCAAATAATAGTTCATTCCAATTAGAGACAATAGAAGGAAAACAATTATCAAACAATTGGAACATCAACTTCCAAGAGAAAAAGTGTCCTCCAAGTCGTACTCTTTTTCCATCACTTGAGTTTTATCCCATTAAGGTTTTCGCAAGGAGGTTTTTAATGAGGCGACAAAAGAAACACTTCCAGTCGAAGTACGCGAGGGAGGGACTGTTTTTACTCTTTCATTGCCCGACTCATCAATACTCTCCAAGTCAAACAATGAAGGGATTAGGTAGACTGGGACTGAGACTAGGACTGGAATGCCAGCCAACACCCAAAATTTGTAACTCTCCCCAAATATGTAACCAAAACAACAACGTTGAATTAATAATAAGCATACGTTCATAAGGACACCTTTTTGTGTTAAGGTTATATTTGAACATGCTCGAACAACACCTATCGGCACTCGGCCGCAGTTTAATAAAAGGTTAAGTTCGACCCAGCTCGAACAACACCTATCGACCATCGACCAATATTTAATAAAAGGTTATGTTCTACCATGCCCGAACAACACCTATCATCCCTTAGCTGTGATTTAATAAAAGGTTATGTTCGACCACGCTCGAACAACACCTGTCGACCCTCGATCGCGATTTAATAAAAGGTTAAGTTTGACCTAGTTCGAACAGACACCTATTGGCCCTCTGTCGCAATCTACTAAAAGGTTAAGTTTGACCAGTTTGAACAACACCTATCGGCCCTTGGCCGCGATTTAATAAAAGGTTAAGTTTGACCTAGCTCGAATAACACCTATCGGCCCTCGGTCGCGATTTAATAAAAGGCTAAGTTTGACCCAAGTCAAACAAACACCTATCAACCCTCAACTGCGATATAATAAAAGGTTAAGTTCGACCTACTCGAACAATACCTATCGACCCTCGGCTGCGATTTAATAAAAGGTTAAGTTTGACCCAATTTGAATAAACACCTATCGACCCTCAGCCATGATCTAATAAAATGTTAAGTTCGACCCAGTTCGAACAACACATATCGGTCCTGGGCAGCAATTTAATAAAAGGTTAAGTTTGACCCAATTCGAGCAAGCACATATTGGCCCTCGGTCGTAATTTAATAAAAGGTTAAGTTCGACCCAGTTTGAACAAACACCTATCGACCTCGGGCGCGATCTAATAAAAAGTTTAAGTTCGATCCAGTTCAAACAAACACCTATCGATCCTCAATCGCGACTTAATAAAAGGTCAAGTTCGACCTAGTTCAAAAAATACCCATCGGCCCTTGACCGAAATTTAAAAGGGAGAAAATTTGACCAAGTTCGAATAACACTCATCGACCCTTGGTTACATTTTGAAAGCTTTGACATATACAAGGACAACGACAAAAGTACAAATGAGCAAAACTTGAAAAGTGTATAAACAAACCACAACAAATAAAAAAGTGCAGAAGTAAGCAAAACCAACTCCGATATTTATAAACAAAGGTTTCTTACAAAAGGATCATGAAGACGCCAACGAAAATACACAAAAATGATAGAAAATACAAAAAGCTACTGCTGGCCACCAACATCACAACCTGCGATACCCACGTCGGCCTGACCTCCAACGTCTTCTTCGTCCTTGCATGGAGGGTATATGGAATCATACCAGGCCTCGTCCTCAAGACGATATATAGCTTCATCATCATCCCCACCTTCTTCACCAGGACGAGGCATAGTTGTGTCATAGCCACAAACGACCTGAGCCTCACGGGCCTTGACACGGACATTCTCAAAATCTGCGATAGGAATAGAACCCACCATGTTCAACTCATATAGCACATCTAGTCGGGCCTCGACACGAATCCACTCTTTGTATAACCCGCAAGGATGTCAGGGAAGCTAGAAGCATTAGATGAAGAAGGCCTCAAAATTAATTTGGCCTTCTCAGCCTCTAGAGCAACAACCCGATCATAAAGATCAGAGGTCTCTTTCTCCAACTCCCCAATCCTTTCGTCAAGCCACTTTTCTTTAATCTTTGCAATCGATAAATCATTTTCTCGTTTAGAGCAAAGAGTTCGGTTCGCCTTCAAGACATTTTCCCTCCTCTAAGCCTCCGACCGAGCGGACTCTGCCTTTTTTAGATCCTCCATCTTCTCGGCGAGCTTGCCGCTAAGAGCCTCCGCCCTGAATTGACACTCCTCAAGTTGGCCCCATAGCAGGACCACTCGGGCTTGGAGATCACTGCACTGGACTTCTACCCCTGCTAAGCTCAAGCTCTTCCTTTTTGATCCTCAACGTCCCTTCCAGGAAGCTGCACTTCCCCACTACCCGCATCAGCTTCTTGTCCTTTTCCTTCAAGTCCTCCCTTAGCTTGCGCATATTGCTGCTTTCGTAGAGTCGACACCGGAGCTCCTGATACTTTGCAAGACATTTGAAATACTTGTCCTTCAACTTCACGTAAATGTGTTTATGTTTCTTCTCCTGACGAGCACTCTCGATATCCAAAACGACTGTCTGCAAAAATGAATGAAAGGAATTAGAGCCTACTAAATAAAGCAAAATATAAGGAAAAAATGGATAACAAATGTACTTACCTGAAAAGCGAGACCATCAATTTTGTTTGATAAGGTGATGTCATTTATAGTCTCAAGGGTCGTACCCTCATGTCGAAACAAAGATGAATGAGGGAGGGGACTATATTCTCGGTGCTCACAAGAAGATTACGATCCATTAGGATCATAATAGTGCTAGAGCCTCCTTCCAACCTCACCTTGAGTTGTGTGAGCCCCTAATCGATCATTCTCAACTCATCTGCGCCCATGTCAGAGTCAAATCCGACATCTTCCTCGTAACAACCTTCCCTCTACCTTTAGCCGCAAAAGAAACTTCCGCCACGACCCTAGAAGATGAGGCCTCTTCTTATCTTAGAAGTGTAGGGCCGTCATTATGCACCTCACCCTCGGCCGTGTCCTCCGCAAGATGCGTACTCATCTCCTCCAAGCGCGAAGCCTTGGTACCCTCCTCAGGCCTCTCACCAATGTACATTGTGGCTGTCTCTCGAAGAACAAAGCCACAATCCCCCAAATCTATGGCTACCAGCCTCTTTTTCCCTTTATCCACGCCTCTCCTCTTGCGAGGCATTAAACCACTATCATCAGGAGAGACGTCATCCTCATCGACTAGTGAAAAAAAATTGAGGAGTTGAAGCAGCAGGTGGAATGGAAACATGCTCTCGAATTGTGGCAGCCGAGGAGGAGACCAGTATGAAAGACCTAGGAGTTGCAACCAAAATAGAAGCTAAAGGTACAATAGTCTTCCTTCAAAAAGAGGGTACCAGTGTCCGGATCCTCCGAGAAGATCCCTTGCCTGAGAGAAAGACCTCAAGTTAGCAAAACAAAACTACACATAACTGGAGGAGGTCATAGTCAAAGAAAGGAAACTACCTATCGAAGGAAGAACAAGTTTGAATCTGTTGAAGAAACTTAGCCAATCGTGGATTCGCACGATATAGGGGAGGATCCGCTAGACCTAATCAAAGATGTGAGCAACCAAAGAAGAAGGAGAGCTTTTGGTTGAAAAAGAAGAAGGCGAGAAGTCAGAATTTGGAATCGAACAAACACAAAGGAGAAACTAGGTACCTACGAGTATAGTTCTAAGCCTCAGGAACACTGTTGACATTGGCCAAGACATCCTCAGTTTTGAAAAAAAAAAGTTAAACTAGAATTAATGATTGGCCTTGTTGTCCATCTTCAACACCAGGATTTTCCCCCTCGGTGGTGAAGGTTCAACATTGTTCCCCTATAAAAGCTAGGGGTGAATAGATGTATTTAGTGTTGCAGTTTCAGTTCGACCCCAGCTAGCTCGACAAACTTAGGGATCATCTTTATAATTTTATAAGCGAACGGTGCGAGCTGAGCAGGATAAACGCCGTAGTAGCGACAAAACTCCTCCACTAGCGGAAGTAGGGGGAAAGAATAGCCGATTTGTAAGAGCTAAGAGTAGAGGGCGCAATACCTAAGGTGGTGAACTTGTACTGTGTCCCCTTGGTCGGGATCAACTCGATATGGTTGAGAAAGACGAATTTGGCCTTTAGCTTCGCTAACTCCTTTATCATCATAGTTGATTGAAAAGCTTTAGGTGCAACCTTTATGATTTGGTGAAATTAGATCTGGAGTCAGGGTTGCGTGTGATTACCTCCTCCACCAACAGGAAAGCTTTATCCTCAACAATGGAGGAGACTCCCTCCCCATAGGGGGAACACCACAACTAAGGGAATAACATGGCTCCCTTCACCAACATCGGAAGACACGTTGACTCGGATTAGAGTAACAATCAAGAAGGAATGAAGAACAATACATGTAAATGAAACAAAGAAAAGAGAGTCGGAGAAGGAGAAAGCAATAGAGAAGTATGGTTCTTCAAAATGGTAGAGGATTTAAACTCCAAAACCAGGTCCAAGGATCTCTATTTATAGAGATCACAGCACCAAAACCTAAAACGGTTCATCATGGTTTGCACTGGAATCGAAGCGGTAGATGTGATCAAAGGTCAAACGAGAAACGAAGTTATGCATTGGGAATATGCATCATAATGATGCATGATGTCATCCTAATCTTTGGACAGAGTGACTACAACTAATCAACTGCGAAATCGAAGGATTTGAAATGTACGGCTATCAGAGGGCCACATCGCCTGCTCGCTGCAACAACCACGACCAATGTGGTCCGTTTGATTAGTTCGACCTCTAAAAAAATGATCCGCTCATCTAACTCGCACACGAATCCGATCTCAATAAGCGGAGGGACTAATTGCATTGGCCAAATCTTATCCCTAAAAAGCTCATGTCACAGTAACATTATCGAAACATTCATAGGTTGCCAAGTGTCAAAGTGGTTCAAGGAAAAATAAAGGCTGCGGTAGAAGATTCAGCGAGGATTAAGGTCGAGGAGTCATCCAAGATCGAGGTTGAAGTTGAACACCTTTGACAGAATAGTAACGGCTAGTTTTAAGATAGGATATTAAAAAAAATATTCTAGTGAATATTCTCTATACTTGCACTATTAAAGTTTCAAGGAACATGTTCCTTATAAATAGAAAGAGACACAATGATAAGGGACATGAGATATTCATTTTTAAAGAACACATTGACTTTGTAAAGAATATTTGATCTCCTCACATATATACAAAAACAACCTTTTCATTAAGATTCTGGTCTAGCATTTCTACCATATCCAAGAATGACCCAAGTGTCTAAAGGCATATCAATCATTCATCATTGTCAATAGGAACAATCACTGATCTCATTCCTTTTTGGGTGACTCATGCATTTTATTTACCTAAATATAATTTATTGTTATTTAATATCATATTCTATTTTTTAAGATCATTGAATATCACTACTTCTGCTCATATTTATAACCATCTGGATATGATATATTATTTATCTGGTCTTGACACTCATAGCTTTATTTTCGAATATTATTTTTATCTTAGATAAACTCTTCTTTGAACAAATCTAATTGATTGAGCCAAAAATTGGTATTTTTTGGTCAAACAATAATAGCATACTATCATTAATTAAGGTGCTAGCTTTTCACCAATGAAGCTTTGAGTTCAACAATCCCAAGATTTTGAGCTCATTTTGTCCTTAATTAGAGGCATGATTACTTGTTTAGCTTATATTTTCCTAATCTTGTGTATTGGTTATTTTATATTTGGTGGTTATATTGTATTGGTTACACGATGATTTATTTCGTAATTCTTGTTTGGTAATAATATCTGTGACTACTAAACTTTGTGGTGTTGAATGCTTGTCTTGTTGAGGAATTTTAATATAGAAAGATATTAAAAAAGAGAGTGAATGGGAAATGGAGGAGAAATAAAAATTTTGAGTAAAATTTTAAGTTTCCCTCTCTCTTTTAATAAGACATTGTCCCACATTGGTAGAGGATAGGAATTTTGGTGGGTTTATATATAAATGCACTTCATGTAGCTCTTAAAGAGTTAGGAAGAAGGCAAGTCTCGCGCCGTCGTCGTCGTCGCTCGCTCGCTCGGCTCGGCTTCGGCTTCGGCTACGGCTAAAGCTACGACTTCGGCTTCGGCTTCGGCTTTGGATTTGGATTTGAATTTGAATTTGGTCCATCGATTGATTGATTAATTTTTTGGACCAAATTTATTTGTTAATATTGATATTAACGTGATATAATCAATGTTTATAACAAATGTTTTCTAATCCGTGTATCGCGTTGCAACAGCAGCCGCCTAGTGCTCCTCCCACCATGGCCAAGTGCTCCTCCTACCAAGCAAGTGCATCCTCCACCATTGAAGGTGACGATTCTCAACTGACTGCTGTAAATAGAGCAGCAGTTGAAGAGAAAAATACATTGAAAATTAAGAGCTCTTGCTACTCTCTGAACAGAAAAACTCAACGTTGGCTATACAGTGCATTCCTTCCTCTCAGAATTCCATTCGACTTCTGAGTTGTCCTCCCTTGTTCTTTATTGTTTTTAAAGTACAAACAAAGCATCCGTAAATGTAATTTGTTGCCGAGCTTTGTGTTTGCTGAAACACTGGGGTTTGAAGTACCACCACACCAGTGTGTAATTCGTTCTATCCTGGGAAGAAATAATCCATAACCTTGGGTACTAGGAGGGGATTAAATTCCTTAAGGAAACACTGTGAATTCAGTGGGCTCGAATTAATTACTGTCTCATTTATATTTACGTTTATACGTTAATGTTTTATTTTTCAGAATTATTATTTATAAATACTGGATAATAAACGAAAGAACCAACAAGCTTAAGGAATTTAATAATAATCTTTTTTATCTCTGTATTTATTTTCCTTATTATTCTGGAAACTAAAACCTTTGTGGTTTTGTGTATAGCCTTCGTCGCATTTTGTTGGAGATTAAAATCTACGTGATTTTTTAACTCCAGTTTTAAATGTTTGTTTGTGTCATTTTTTCAGAAAAAATGGCTAATGAAATCAGAAACCAAGCTATTCCGATGGTGACTGTCAACGCATCGGCAAGCCATGTTCCGACGATGACTGTCAATGCATCGACAAGCCTAACACCGGCGTTGGTACCGGCAGAAATACTCGGAAAATTTTCTGGGATTTATTTCAAGCGCTGCCAGCAGAAGATGTTCTTCTACTTGACTACGTTATGTCTACAGAATTTCATCAAGGAAGATGTTCTTGATATGCCCAATGAAACTCCAGAGGATGAAATCTTTCTCGTGATTGAGGCGTGGAAGCATTCTGACTTTCTGTGCAAGAATTATATTCTTAGCAGACTGGATGATAATCTGTATAATGTATACAGTGGCATGGAAACGTCAAAAGAATTGTGGAATGCGCTTGAAAAGAAGTACAAAACTGAAGATGCCGGGATGAAGAAATTCGTCGCCGCAAAATTTTTGGACTACAAAATGGTAGATAGCAAGTCTGTTATTACCCAAGTCCAGGAATTGCAAGTGATTATTCATGATCTACTTGCTGAAGGTATGTTTCAAATAAATACTGATGTTGAAAGTAAAAATTTTAGTATTTTTACTAACGGAATTTTCATTGAAGGTCTTGTCATTAGTGAAGCATTTCAAGTAGAAGCAATAATTGAGAAGTTGCCTCCATTGTGGAAGGACTTCAAATATTATTTGAAACACAAACGAAAGAATATCTCCCTTGAAGATCTCATTGTTCGATTGAGAATCGAAGAGGACAATAAAGCTGCTGAAAGGAGAGGCCGTGGAAATTCAATAATAATGAGAACAAATATTGTTGAAGATAACAAAAGGAGAAAAAAGGCTTCTGGTCCGAAATACAACCCAAGCAACAAGCGGTTCAGTGGAAACTTCTACAACTATAGGAAAACCAGACACAAATCTACGGAGTGTCGTGCTCGGAAGAAAGACAAAAAAAGGGGTCAAGCAAACATTATAGAAAAACATGATGATATTGATGACTTGTGTGCCATGCTTTCTGAATGCAACTTGGTGGGCAATCCTAAGGAATGGTGGATTGATTCTGGAGCCACTCGCCATGTTTGTGCTGTGAGAGAGGCATTTTCTACATATACTTCTGCTGGACCCAACGGGACGCTTTCCATGGGAAAGGCTGGAATGGCCAATATTGAAGGATGTGGGAAGATATTTCTGAAAATGACTTCCGGCAAAGTGGTAACTTTGAGCAACGTCCTTCATGTTCCTGAGATTAGAAAGAATTTAGTCTTTGCTGAACTTCTTGTTAAGCACGATTTTAAGTGCTTTTTTGTGTCGGACAAGGTTGTAATAAGTAATAATGATATGTTTGTAGGAAAAGGTTACCTTATCGAGGGCCTTTTCAAGCTAAATGTAATGATTATTGAAAATAATAATAAATTTCAGCTTCGTCTTACTTACTTGAGTCAAATAATTTATGGCATGAATGTTTGGGTCATGTCAATTATAAAACCTTATGGAAAATGATTAACTTGGAAGTATTGCCTAAGTTCGAATGTGAAAAATCAAAATGTCAAATATGTGTGGAATCTAAGTATGTTGAACATCCTTATAAGTCGGTTGAAAGGAATTCAAATTCTTTAGACTTAATTCACATAGATATTTGTGACATGAAGTCAATACCATCTCGTGGTAGAAATAAGTATTTCATAACTTTTATTGATGACAGTACTCGATATTGCTATGTTTACTTACTTAATAGTAAAGGTGAAGCAATAGACGCATTCAAGCAATACAAAACTGAAGTTGAAACGCAACTTAACAAGAAAATCAAAATGATAAGAAGTGATAGGGGTGGTGAATATGAATCTCTTTTTGAATAAATATGTTTAGAATATGGAATTATTCATCAAACAACAGCTCCTTACACGCCCAATCCAACGAGATTGCAGAAAGAAAGAATCTTTCATTAAAGGAGATGATGAATGCATTATTGATAAGTTCTGGTTTGCCACCAAACTTGTGGGGGGAAACCGTTCTTACGGCTAGCCGAATACTAAATCGAATACCCCATAGCAAAACAAAATCCATTCCATATGAAAAATGGAAAGAAAGGAATCCTAACTTGAATTATTTGAAAGTGTGGGGGTGTTTGGCAAAAGTGAATATTCCTAAACCCAAAAGGGTAAAAATAGGACTGAAAACCGTTGATTGTGTTTTCATAGGATATGCGACTAATAGTAAAGCATATTGATTTCTGGTTCATAAATTAGAAAATCCCGACATTCATAATAATACGGTTATAGAATCAGATAATATTGAGTTCTTTGAAAATATATATCCGTATAAAAAGGAATGCGAGTCAATTGGTGAAGGATCTAAACGACCTCGGGAAGAAACAAAAGAAAGTATATTTAATCAGGAGGATCCAATACATAGTAAACGTCAAAGAACGTCTACTTTGTTTGGACCAGATTTTGTAACTTTCTTATTGGAGAATGAGCCATAAACATTTAAAGAAGTTATGTCTTCTTCGGAATCATTGTTCTGGAAAGAGGCAGTCAATATTGAAATAGAATCCATATTGAACAACCATACATGGGAATTAGTTGATCTTCCTTCTAGAAATAAGCCTTTGGGTAGTAAATGGATTTTTAAAAGAAAAATAAAAGATGATGGCACTATTGATAAATTTAAGGCAAGACATGGTCAAAGGGTATAGACAATGAGAAGGTCTTCACTACTTTGATACATATTCTCCAGTGACGATAATTACGTCCATATGAACGCTAATAGCTTTAGCTGCAGTTTACGGTCTTGAAATTCATCAAATGGACGTAAAGACAGCCTTCTTAAATGGAGATTTGGAGGAAGAAATCTACATGGAACAACCTGAAGGGTTTGTGGTTCTGGGTAAAGAAAAGAAGGTATGTAGACTTGTTAAGTCCCTCTACGGACTAAAAAAAGCACCCAAACAATGGCATGCGAAATTTGACCAAACAATGTTGTAAAATGGTTTTAAGGTAAATGAATGTGATAAATATGTGTACATTAAAAATTTTCCAAATCACATAGTCATTATATGCCTATATGTGGATGATATGAAGATAATGAGTAATGACATCGCCAACATAAATGCGAATAAGCGTATGCTAACTAGCAAGTTCGATATGAAGGACTTGGGAGTTGCGAATTTAATTCTGGGGATTAATATCCAAAAGACTCCTCAAGGTTTGGCATTGTCACAATCTCATTATATTAAGGCAGTACTTGAAAAATTCAAGCACTTAGGCTTTAAAGTTGCAAAGACTCTAATTGACGTGAATCTTGCATTAGCAAAGAATAAAGGCCAAAACATATCACAATTGGACTATGCTC
>MU713143.1:0-29877 GCA_026770625.1 Nicotiana glauca
AAAAATTGTAAAAATTATTTTATTTGACATTTTTGGGATAATTTGCTTAGGGTAAAAATCACGTGCTCACAGCTGGGATCAACTAGAGCAAGAATTCCTCAATCGCTTTTATAGCATGAGACGTACTATAAGTATGATAGAACTTACAAATACTCGTCAACTAAAGGGTGAACCAGCTATCAACTTTATCAATAATTGGAGGAATGCAAGCCTCAACTGCAACGATAGGCTTAGTAAAGCTTCAGGCACAGAGATGTGCAACAAAGGCATGCATTGGGGACTACGCTACATCTTCCAAGGTATCAAGCCTGGAACATTTAAAGAACTTGCGACTCGTGCCCATGACATGGAGTTGAGCATGATTCTCCGCAGGAAATGAAAGGTTGCCTATCTATGAGCCTCACAAAGAGAATGACAAGCAAGAAGTCAAGAAGTGGGGCAAGTTCATACCCAAATCTGAAAACAAAGAAGCTATGAGTGTCACCACATCACCTGTGAAGTTCACAACAAAGGTAAGCAAGAAGTAGAGTATGAATTCCACTTCTTTTCAAGATAAGCCAAGTTGAAAGTTGACTCTAAAAGAAATGCAAGAGAAAGAGTACCCATTTCTGGATTCTGATGTGCCAGCTATTTTTAAAGAACTCCTCGAGTTAAATCTCATTGAGCTTCTGAAGATGAAGCGACCAAATGAAGCTGGGAAAATAAATGACCCAAATTACTATAAATACCATCGACTTGTGAGCCACCCTCTAGAGAAGTGCTTTGTTTTCAAGGACAAAGTTATGGACTTGGCTCGCAAAAATAAGATGATAAAGCAAGCACAAACCAAGTCTCTATCACTTTTGGCTCATTCAGTTCGGATGAATTATGTGGTTTCAAAGAAAGTAAAGATGAAGAATTAGTGGAGAACGACAAAGCTGTAGTCAATCAACCTGATGATGATGAAGGTTGGACGTTGGTGACTCGTCGTAGGCACCACGGAAGGAGCCCACGAAAATAATCAGTAGAACAACCAACAAGGAAAATGATGGTGAAAAGACCAAGAAGATGGAATCCAGTTAAGCACTTAAAGAGAGTAAAAGTGGAGGTATACCACTCTCAAAAGCCACGAAATCCAGTGACCTTGGAGGAGTTTTTACCAAGTTGGTTCCATACAAAGAATAATGGTATCGATGCCTCTTGTTGCTATGCTGACAAAGGGGAAGAAAAGAGTGATGACCTACCATTGGAACCATCTTTGGAAAAGCTCATCGAGTCCACTCCTCAAGAAGTTAATGCTTGTGAGGAAAAGGTCACGTTCACAAATGACAATCTTCTGCTGGGTGACACTCTTCATAACTGCCCATTGTACCTGGTTGGCTATATGTGTGATGGAAGGGTAAAGCAAATTTTGGTTGATGGAGGATCCTCAGTGAATATTTTGCCAATTTGCACTATGAAAGAACTTGGTATTGCCATGAACGAACTCTCAGAAAGTCATATGATGATCCAAGGATTCAACCAAGGGGGTAAAGAGCCATAGGCGCGCTCAGGCTGGAAATCACCATTGAAGATATGCAATCAAGAGCATGGCTACATGTGATCTATGCAAAGACTTCATACAACGTCTTTCTTGGAAGGCCTTGGATACATAAGAATAAAGTAGTTACATCTACCTACCATCAATGTTTAAAATACTACGAGGGTAAGGTCGAGAAGAAGATAGTTGTTGATGATGAGCCATTCATCGAGGCCGAGTCACACTTCGCCGATGCAAAGTTCTACTTGAAGAACCACATTGTGAAGGAGCTAAAAGTTGATAATGGCAAGAAAAACAATAATAATGATCCCACAACTAAAGATAAGAGGTGGCTACTGGTGACACCAAAGTGTTACTGAGGAGGTACAGCACAACGTGAATAAATCTTATAGAGGGAATATTGCATCTTATGGCAAGAAAGTCAGTCCTGCGCTCTAATATGTCCCTAAAAGGAAGAAAGATGAAGGTGAATCATCTAATCTCCAAACTAAAATGCTAAAGGATTTAACTTTTCTGATCAGACAAATTGAGGCAGTAAAGTCGTCCTCAATTCCACTTGCAGGGTTTGTGACCCAAAATCATTTGCAGAATGTAGCACTCCCTACAAAGCGAACATATGACGATTTTGATCCTAACTCTTACAGACTATTTGCAAAATCTAGATACAATCCTAATGAACCGCCATAGTTAGGGAAGCTACCATCAAAATCTATGACGAGACAACCATATGAAGGTTTGGGATACAAGCAACTGTCACCAGTGTGCATCTCCATCAGAATGGCGAGCAGCAATTATATCACTGTAGAAGATGAATCGGACACTTCTAACAAGCTTTCTGTCTTTGATCGACTTGGTAAATCACCTGTGAAGACCTCCGTGTTTGAAATATTGGGTCCATTAAATAAGGGGAACAAGTTCTAGAGAAATTTTCAAAGTATAAGAACACCCACTTTGCCCAAAACCCAGAAGATCTCTAAGGATTTCCAAAGTTTGGTTCCTTCTAGAATGAGGTGACAAACAAAACTTGGTTTCATGTAAAGAAATATTGAAGGTAAAGTTATATCTGTGGTCTACACTAAAGAACGGGACGAAGATGAAGAAAGTGTGGGTTCTTCGTAGCATGTTACTATACAAGGCGAGAATGGCGTTCCATCTCAATGGAGGATAATGTAGAATTGGAGGATGTTTCACCTTGTTATCACATATCCTTTAATGATGGCGACCCCCAAGAAGATGAAGATGCGAAAGATGCTCCACCTAAACTTGAAGAAGGAGTGAAGACAGCAGTTGATGCCTTAAAAGAAGTTAACCTTGGCACCGTGAAGAACCAAGACCCACCTACCTAAGTGCTTTACTATAAGTTGATGAATAGAGAACTTATATTGAGTTACTCAAAGATTTTAGGGATGTCTTCGCTTGGAGTTACAAAGAAATGCCTAGCTTGGACCCTAAAGTAGATGTCCATCACCTTGCCGTCAAGAATGCTGCTCGTCCTGTTAAACAAGGCCAAAGGCGCTTTAGGCTGGACTTGGTTCCCTTGATTGAACCCAACGTTAACAAACTCATCGAAACTGGATTTATTCGTGAAGTTCAATACCCAACATGGGTTTCAAGTATTGTCCTTGTAAGGAAGAAAAATGGCCAGATTCGAGTGTGCGTTGACTTCAGAGATCTCAACAATGCATGTCCAAAATATGAATTCCCACTTCCTATTCCAGAGTTGATGATCAATGATACTACTGGGTACGAGGTAATGTTATTTATGGACGGTCAGGCTATAACCAAATCCGCATGGCACCAAAAGATGAAGAGTTTACTGCATTTTGTACCCCCTAAAGGTATTTGTTACTACAAGGTAATGCCTTTTGGCTAGAAGAATGATGGTGCTACTTACCAAAGAGCTATGAAAAATATCTTTGATTACCTTCACCACAAAAATTTCGAATGCTATATGGAAAATTTGGTGGTAAAATCAATAAAAAGGGGCGACCACTTGAAAGACTTGAGAATGGTGTTTGAGTTGCTCCAGAGGTACCAACTTAGGATGAATCCATTGAAATGCGCCTTTGGAGTTACTTTCGGAAAGTTTCTCGATTTTATTTCCAACATCGAGGGATTGAAACTGATCAAGCCAGAGTGGATTTGAAAATACATGAGCCCCGCAATATTCATGAATTGAAAAGTCTGCAAGGAAAGACATCATACCTTAGAAGATTCATCTAAAACCTAGCTGGGAGGTGCCAACCATTCAGTCGCCTTATGAAGAAAGGTGTCCCTTTCACATGGGACCAAGCGTGTAGCAATGCCTTTGAGATCATTAAATCCTACTTGATGAAGCCTCCAGTTTTGGCAGCCCTACACTTGGAAAGCCACTAATACTATACATTTCAGCACAAGAAAGGTTTGTTGGTGTGTTGTTGGCCCAAGAAAATAGTGAAGGGAAAGAAAACTCCCTTTACTACTTGAGCATGATGATGACACCACATGAGCTGAATTATTCACCAATTGATAAGTTATGATTGGCGCAAGTCTTCTCAATCCAAAAGTTGAAGCACTACTTTCAAGCTCATGTCATTCGTTTGTTTTCTAGAGCAAATCCCATCAAGTTTGTGGTGTCAAAACCTGTCCTTAGTGATCGACTAGCAAGGTGGTACCTCCAGTTTCAAACAATTGGAATTGTGTACATCACATAAAAGGCTATAAAAGGACAAGCGTTAGAGGACTTCTTGGCAGTCACCCTATACCTGATGATTGGGAGCTAACTGACGAACTACCTGATGAGGACGCCATGGTCATTGAAGTTCAGCTTCCGTGGAAGATGTACTTTGATGGTGCTGCACATCGTGGAGGAGCTGGTGCTGGTGTATTATTTGTCACTTCTCAAGGTGAAGTTCTGCCCTGCTCTTTTACATTGACACAACTCTACTCTAACAATGTTGCTGAGTATCAAGCACTAATACTTGGGCTCGAAATGGCTGTCAAAATAAAGTGGTTGCAATTTCAAGTCTTTGGTGACTCTCAGTTAGTGGTCAATCATATTTTAGGTAGTTACGAGGTCAAGAAGCCTGAACTACGCCCGTATCATGATTACGCTAAAAAATTAATAAGGGGGCTTGGTGATGTGACTATTCAGCATGTGCCAAGGAAAGAAAATAAGAAGGCTGATACTTTAGTTGCCCTAGCTTCATCGTTAATCCTGCATGATCAAGCGCAAGTTATTGTCTGCCAAAAATGGGTAGTACCGCCGCCAAATGAGGCTGAAGGTGAAGAAAATGAACTCAAGCATCTTGTCGCTGTTTCTGAAGTTGAGAAAGAAGAATGGCAACTTATTGACTACTTATGCTATGGGAGACTTCCAGAAAATCGACAAAGAAGGACTGGAATCCGTCATCGTGCACCTCGCTTCCTTTACTACAAATATACTCTATACAGAAGGTCATTTGAAGGAGTACTCTTGCGATGCTTAGGGGAAGAAGAAGCAATCCAAGCTTTGCAAGAGGCGCATTCTGGGTTTGTGGTCACACCAATCTAGACCAAAGCTCTGCTTCCATATAGAAAGGATGGGATATTATTGGCCAACGGTGGTAAAAGATTTCTTGGACTACACTCGAATATTACATGCAAATTTTATTTATCAACCTCCTGAAGTGTTGCACCCGACTGTTGCATCCTGCCCATTTAATGTTTGGGGACTGGATGTTGTTGGACCACTGCCAGAGTCCTCTGGTGGGCACCTATACATCTTGGCTGCAACCGACTACTTCTCAAAATGGGCTGAAGTTGTTGCTTTTAAGGAAGTAAAGAAGGAAAATGTTGCAAGTTTCATCGGAGTAAATATTATTTATCTCTTTGGCATTCCTCGTAACATAATAACGGATAGTGGAAAGCCATTCGATAATAGGTTGATGAACAAGATTTATGATCTCTTTGGCTTCGAGCAACATAACTCTTCAATGTACAATGTTGTCGCCAATGGTCTAGCTGAGGCATTCACCAAAACTCTATGCAACTTGTTAAAGAAAGTGTCTCCAAATCCAAACGAGATTGGAATGACCGTATGGAAAAAGCTCTATGGGCATATAGGACGACTCACTGCAAGCCAACACAAGCAACTCTTTATTCACTCACTCGAGTATTAAATACTTTCATTACGACTGGCTATTTAAGAAGGGATCACTGATGAAGAAAATGCTCGACTTCGATTAGCAGAGTTAGAGGCTCTTGATTAGAAGAGGCTGGAAGCTCAATAGAGTCTTGAATTATCAAGCTCAATTGTCTCACACCTTCAATAAAAGAGTTCGCCCAAGATTCTTTCAAGTAGGAGATCAAGTCCTTGTTGTACGAAGACCCATAATTACTTCCCATAAACCTGTAGGGAAGTTCACTTCAAAATGGGATGGGCCATATGTAGTACAAGAAGCTTACTCAAGTGGGGCTTACAAGTTGGTTGATGCAGATAGCATGAGAATCGACCCTATCAATGGCAAGTTTTGAAGAAGTATTATCCTTTAAGTTACAACACACCTTGACGCATGAGCCTAAACTGCATGTTCCTACACTCCTGACCCACATGATTCTAAACTGTGTACGACCCACATAAAAAAAGAGTGTGCTAGGTTGAAAACCTCGAAAGAGGAGGCCTAGGAAAAAGTTAGGATATAAAAAAAAGGAAAAAAAAATCGCCCATTTTGAACTGCGGTATGACTTGATCCTCTTCACCGAGGTACGTAGGCAGCTTAGAGTTTCATTCTGAGTTCAATCGCATGGTTTCAAAAGATACATAGTGCCCCAATTGTTGTCCGACTGAAGTATGAAAGGAATGTAAAATCAAGCTAAAATGCCATCCTCCTGTTAAGCTTTGGATCCTATTAGATTTAAAAGGGGCAAGCTGCTATGGTAAAATGGTGTTTTCACTGAAATGATGACAATATTTGCCTCAAAGTTTGGGAATTCACTATGTCTTCATGTTCGCATAACTTTCAAGTTTGTTGGTCTTCATATCTGCTCACTACCCTAAAAAAGGGATGTCTGTGTCGAACTTTTTCTCAATGTTTTTATTGCAAACTTTTAAAGGTGTTCATCTCGAATTTTTAAAGGCATTCGAGTTTTTAAAGGTTTTCTTTGCAAATTTTTAAAGGCTTTCGCCTTGAAATTTTAAAGGCATTCGAATTTTTAAAGGTTTTCATAGCGAACTTTTAAAGGTGTTCGTCTCGAACTTTTAAAGGCGTTCGAATTTTTAAAGGTTTTCGTAGCGAACTTTTAAAGGTGTTCGTCTCAAACTTTAAAAGGCATTTGGATTTTTAAGGTTTTCTGTCCGAACTTTTAAAAGGCATATGTTTCAAACTTTTAAAGGTGCTCGTCTTGAACTTTTAATGGGTCCTTACTGCCGACTTGTAAAGATTTCTACCACAAGCTTTTAAGGGTCTACGCCACAAATTTTTAAAGGTCCTCATCGCGTGCTTTTAAATGTCTTCACCGCGAACTTTTAAAGGTCTTCACTGTAAATTTTTAAAGATCATGACCATGAACTCTCAAGAATCTTCGCGCGAAGTTTTATGGGTCTTCCCCACAAATTTTAAAGGTATTCGTCAGGAACTTTTAAAGCTCTTCACCGCGAACTTTTAAAGGTCTTTACTGGAAACTTTTAAAGATCTTGACCACAAGCTTTTAAGGATCTTCACGCAAATTTTTATGGATCTTTCCCACAAATTTTAAAGGTATCTGTCATGAACTTTTAAAGATCTTCACCGCATACTTTTAAAGGTTTTAATTGTGAACTTTTAAAGATCTTGACCACGAGCTTTTAAGGATCTTTACGCATACTTTTATGGGTCTTCGCCACAAATTTTAAAGGTCTTCATCGCGAACTTTTAAAGGACTTTGTAGTTTGACAAAGTTACTTCTAAAAGGAAAAAAGAGACAACAAAGTAAAACAAAGAAGAAATCACAAGAAAAATAGAAGAAATTACCTTCACGTCAATGCTTCCGAGTCCAGAACACTAGACTCAAATGGCTTGCAAATAATGCTAATTGATGCTAAACAAATACGACGCATGGGTTTATATAGTTCTTCGTAGATGATCTGCAAAAGTATATTATCGATGTGGGATCAATATTTTAGGCGGCTTCAACAATTAGTCCCCAACATGAATTAGGATTGCAGTACTTTGACGGACTCCCAGATGATAATGGTCTTGTTTCATAATTCGAGTAGAAATCTAATTAAGAAGTTGAAAGAGGTTTGATTCTGATAGAAGCCATGTGCATTAAATTGTACAATTATTTGAGAAGCAATTTAATGCCTATATGACGTAATCTTGGACTTGCCTTAGAAATCCTTATTTAAATATAAGTTCAGGCCAATCCAAGCTTGCCTTACGTGGAGCTTGTTTAATGATTCTGATAATTTATTTAGGAAAAAGTCAAGACATCATGGGAATTTATAAGTTGGACTTGAGATTATTTACTCTTTAAAGGAACATAGTGAAATGGAAAAAAAATACGAGTTTCCTGAAAAAGAATAGCAATTGGGTGGCAGTAATAATACTTCAATCCTCGTCCTTCAATATTCGACGAATGTACTCGATAAGTTTTGAAGTAGGGGCATATGTAGACATATAAATTTTATTGAAATTAAATCCGTAAAATAATTTAGACTATATTTTAAATTGAAGGTATATCAGTTCAAATAAATTTATTAGGCTAATATAATTGTATTGGTTATATAAGTCCAACATATTTGGACTAAATAAATAAGTCGTAATCCATTGGGCTAGCTCATTTAGTTGGGCTAAAGTGATGAGCCCACTTTATTAAGCCCAAGATGTCATCTTCCTAGAGGCCAAATTTGGCGCCACAAGTCAAATGACGTGGCGTGCCAAGTCAAATGGAAGAGCCAATAGGATTAGCCATGTGTCAAAATGACAAAATGACAAGGCATGCCAAGTCACATTAAAGGCCAATGAAATCACGCCACGTGTACAAGTGAAATATTCTGGCCAATCAAATGCAGCCTTGTCACACTCCAATTTGATTGGTCGAAAAGAGTTTGTTCTTATCGTAACTCCTCCCTCCCACAACTATATATAGGGGTCTTCATAAATCAGAAAACACCAGAAGTTATAAAAAGAAGCAAGAGAGAGCTCTTGGATCAAACACTGCAGATTTCTCTAAAAGCTACGAGCATTCAAGTGTTCTAAGGATTAAGAGATCAAGACAAAGATTCAAGAACAAGCTGCAAGACCTTGGATTAAAAAGACGTGAAGATCAAGATCAGACCTCAAGCACTTGGATTAAAATAAAATAAAATTCAAGATTAAGCTCAAAAGCTCTTTTATTTACTGTTGGAAAGAAGAATCAGAGGATTCATAGAGATTGTAACACTCAAATTATTCGAAATAAAATACTATGATTGTTTTAATATTTTACGGTCTTGATTTTATTTTCTTGACACAATTTGTTGTCTACATCATTCTGCGAGGAAAAAGATATGGAAACATTTACATTCTAAATGGCATTGAAAACCTATATGGTCACATTTACTTAGCATCCATTTCTGTTGATCCATGGTTGTGGCATAAAAACCTTGATCATGCAGGCATGTATTTGATTGAAAATCTCTCCAAACATGACCTAGTCATTGGCCTTCCAAAACTCAACTTTTCTAGAAATCATGTGATGGGTTTACAGTACCTTAGTTTTATGTTTTGATAATCTAACAAACTTACTGTCAACAAACCAGATAAGAAACCTGACACACTTGGTACACAACACAAATCAAGGGATTGTAGCTACTGTGAGCGGTAATGTCTTAAAAATATAAAGGATCAACACAGGAACATGATCCCCTTGTGTTTCCCCGACAATAGTACAAAAGTCAGTTGTCTACTATTGCAAAGTGACTGCTTGCACTGTACACACAGACAATTTTCCACAGTACTGGAGTTACTCCCCTTTGACCAGCCAAGTGATTACATCATTCAAGTGATGTCATCTAAGTGGTACTAACAAAGAACATTACAACAAAATATCACTTGAACACTTGAGAATTCATTCAAGCACTCCAACCGTTTTTCCTGCCAGGCATTCAATTCTCAAGTGCATCAAGAACAAAGAACAATACTAATACGGACCAGTTTCTACAGCAAGTATTTTATATGTCCTTAGTTCAGTTGTAACTTTGTAATTGTTCGTCATTGTAATTCCTACTTTGCTTATCTAGAAGCATTACTTAGGAACCCCTTGTAAACCATAAACCTTTAGTGTTTGTGTCGTGACTAGAGTTACTCATGAGTTGAAGTCTTTGTAATAGGTGTATTACAAAGTGGCTTGTAATATGTGTATTACAAGTTAGTGAGGGATTAAGAGTTTAATTACTATATTGCATAGGTTGTAATCTAAAGTTGCTCATAGTGAAGTTGAAATCCTACCAGTGTTGGACATGGTTTTTTATCCCCTTGAGCAGGGATTTTTCCACGTAAAAACTCTGTTCCATTTACTTACTGCTTCATTAGCACTATTAATGGAAACCTATAGAGGACCTGGTCTCTATATAGTTTGGTGGACTCATATATTCTATCAATTGGTATCAGAGCGGGTTCTTTCTATCAGGTTAACACCCAGAAAGAATCCTTATGGCTGCTCCACCAAATTTTGAAGAAGGTCATTCTACATATAGACCACCCAGCTTCAATGGGCAATATTATGGGTGGTGGAAGACAAGAATGCATGACTTCATCACGGCAGAAGATTTTGAGTTTTGGGATGTTATTTGTGATGGTCCTTATGTCCCAATGAAGAAGGTTTAAGACCCTCCTGTGATGATGCCAAAAACTAGGAAAGAATACAACGACGCATATAGGAAAGTTGTTGAGAAAATTTTGTGCTAAGAAAATTTTGGTGTGTGTGGCATAGGACCTAATGAATACAACAAGATCTCAGCCTGTCAATCTGCTAAGGAGATATGGGAAGCTTTGCAAACAGCTCACAAGGGAACCACTCAAGTAAAGCAATCTAAGATTGACATGCTCACCACCGAGTATGAACTCTTCAGAATGAAGGACGATGAATCCATTCAAAACACGCACACAAGATTCACTTCCATCATAAATGAGTTACACTCACAAAATCATTCTAGGAACAAGCTCGTGAGGAAAAATCTCAGTGTCCTGCGCAGTTCATGAGAGAATAAAGTGAATGTAATTAATGAAGCAAAGGATTTGCAAGAGCTGATCATAGATGAGTTAGTCGAAAATCTGAAAACCTACGAAATGAAGAAGAAGAAGGACAGTGAAAGAAGAGAACCAAAGAAGGAAAAGAAACTATTACTCAAAGCTAAAGAGCAATGACTCAAGTGAGGAGGACAGTGACATGGCTTACTTAACCAAAAGGTTTCAGAAGATGGTCAGAAGAAACGGAGGGATACCAAAGAGAGGCAGTTCCAATAGACCAAAGAATTATGACCTTTTTCATAAATGTAGAAAGCCAGGTATTTTATCAAGGATTGCCCTCTCCTAAAGCAAGAACATTTCAAATACAACCTTGACAAAGCAATAAAGAGGAACCTCCTGACAAACACTTCAAAAGAAAGAATGTCGCTTACAATGTTGTGAAGCAAGCTCTTGCAGCATGGGGATATTCCTCCAATAAGTCTGAAGAAGAAACTGATACAGGTGATAGCTCTATGATGAAAGTTGAAAGTGAAGCAAATGAATATGATTCAATATTTGCTTTGATGGCTCAATCAGACAATGATGAAGATGATGACAATGATGAGGTAAACTTCAGGGATGTTCAGAGAAATTTAAAATCCTACTCTCCTAAAAAACTCATGTCATTAGCAAATGTGTTAGTTGATGCCTATCATAGTCTTGTAGATGACAAGGATGCCTTGACCATAGAGTTAGAAGATGCTGAAAAAACTAGAGATGACTTGGTAGTGTGTGTGGTTGATCTGAAGGAAACAATAAGTGATTTGGAGAATGAAAATGTGGCTTTGACTGAAAAATTTGTTAGTATACAACATGAAAGAGACGACGTGATGGTAGTAGTTGTTGGCCTAAAAGAAACCATTGAAAATCTAAGTAAAGAAAAGAATGACTTAGTGGAAAATCGATGCCTTAGAGCAAGAAAGAGATGACCTCCGAGTTGTGATTATAGATTTGAGGGAAACAATAGGGGAACTCAAAGCAGAGTGTGGGTATGGGAGGACTGATAAAGGAAAATGAGTTGCTAGTGAAGCACATATCAGGCTAGAAAATGAATTAAATGCTGTAAAAAATCAGTTTATGTGCTGAACTTGAAAAAACTAGACAATTCCAAGCAGAATTGGATATAGTAAAAAAGTAATCTTGAAAAGTCTCTTAAATGGACCTGGTTCTCGGATGCTATTACTACTATGTATGTTCACAATGGTGGAAACAATAGGGAATAGGGTTTCAAAGGGAGATAACTCCTTACAACCCTCATAGCGAGTATGTTACTGTACCCGATAATTGTCTATGTACCCACTATGGGAACAATGGGCATTTCAAAGAAGGTTGCAAAGCCAGAACTCAGTCTCTTTAGGAAAAACAAGGTTTTTGCTGAAATAATAACTACTAAAAAGGGACTAGGTGCCACTCATACAAAATGCAAGTTACCTGCATGGACTAAAAAACACATATTCATCCTTTTGCAAAGGACCCAAACCTGCTTGGGTTCCTAAATCTAACCCTTGATTTCCTTGTACAGGGAACAGTGAAAGGAAGCAGTCAACAATGGTTCATGGATAGTGGATGCTCAAAGCACATGACTTTGAATACCATAAACTTCCTTTCACTAAAAGCCCTGCAAGGAGGGAGTGTATCCTTTAGAAACGGGAAAAAATTAGAGTTGGAAAGATTGGTAAATCACTCACTCACTCAATTGAGAATATGTACTACGTCAATGGGGTCAAGTACAGTCTCTTAAGTGTTTCTCAAATATGCGATAAAAGAAACAAGGTATAGTTCCTGTCAAAGACATACACAGTTACTAATCTAGTAACGGGTGAAGTGGTACTAGTGGACAAAAGACACAAGAACATCTACGTTGTTGATTTTGAATCCATACAAAGTGGTAATCTAAGTTACTTGAAAGCAGTTGATGATGATGTTGAATTGTGGCACAGAAGACTGGGGCATGCAAGCTTTTCTCTACTGAATAAGCTAGTTCAGAAGGACCTAGTTCGTGGTTTGCCTAAATCAAAGCTCAAAGAACACAAGATCTGTGATGCCTGCGCTAGGAGGAAGCATGTGAAATCTTCATTCAAGCCAAAGAAGGATGTTAGCACCTCAAAATCACTTGATCTCCTTCATATGGATCTATGTGGCCCTATGAGAGTGCAACGCAGAGGAGGAAAAAGATATTTTTTGTGATATTGGATGATTATTCTAGATTCACTTGGACCCTATTTCTTAGATCAAAAGATGAGACCTTTGAAGTGTTTGTAGCCTTTCTGAAGAAAATTCAAGTGAAGATGGATTTAAAAGTAGCCTGCATAAGATCAGATCATGGAACTGAATTTGATAATGCCTAGTTTGATGATTTCTACAACGAGAATGGGATTACCCATAACTTCTCAGCCCCAGAACTCCACAGCAAAATGGAGTTGCAGAAAGGAAAAATAGAACTCTTGAAAAAATGGCAAGGACAATGTTGATCGATAGTGGGATTGCGAAGAACTTCTGGGTCGAAGCTATCAACACTGCCTGCTACTTGGTGAATAAGTGCATGATTAGGTATCTCTTGAACAAAACTCCCTATGAGTTGTTGAATGGAAGGAAGCCCAAGCTGACTCACTTAAGAACATTTAGTTGCAAATTCTATGTTCTCAATAATTGAAAGGATCAACTTGGAAAATTCAACGCCAAGAGTGATAAAGGAATCTTCTTGGGATATTCTTCTCAAAGTAAAGCCTACAAGGTCTACAATAAGCGAACTCAATGCGTAGAGGAAAGTGTACATGTAATCTTTGACGAGTCCTACGTTTCCTGTGAGAAGATCAATAAGGGTGATCAGGATGGAGAGACCTTGCAAGTTCCAGGTGAAGTCATTGATATGGCAAACGGAAAGGAAGACATGATGAGTCAATTGAAGGAGTTAGGTGAAGACAATGTAGTTCCTTCCTCATCAGCTGGAGAGGAACCAGGTACCACAATTACAACTACTGAAGCTGAAGAAAGAGTGGTTGATGCAGTTCAAAGTACTCTATAGGTTGTTGAGGGAAGAATGCTAGGTAACCAATCCGACTTACCCAGATCCTCTATAAATGAGGCTCAAGTTCCCAACAAGAAACACAAAAGCTCCCATCCTCTTGACAATATACTTACCCCTCTAAATTCATGAATACAAACCAGATCAAAAGCCAGAAATTCACTTGCCTTCTCATCCTTTCTTTCCCAAATAGAACCCAAAAACATCAAGGAAGCCTTAAAAGATGCAGATTAGATCACAGCCATGCAAGATAAGTTACATCAGTTCGAAAGGAATAAAGTATAGCACCTGGTACCTCGACCCTCAATCGATTTATCATAGGAACCAGGTGGGTATTCAAGAACAAGCTTGATGAACATGGAAACACTACAAGAAACAAGGCAAGGCTAGTAGTTCAAGGCTATAATCAGGAGGAAGGAATTGATTATGATGAGACTTTTGCTCTAGTTGCTCGCATGGAAGCTATCAGAATCATCATTGCCTTTGCATCACATATGGAATTTATTCTATTTCAAATGGATGTCAAAAGTGCATTTCTGAATGGATTCCTCAAGGAAGAAGTTTATATAAAGAAACTTCCAGGCTTTGAATGTCATGAACATCCTGAATATGTGTTCAAATTGGACAAGACATTTTATGGGCTGAAGCAAGATCCTCGAGCTTGGTATGAAAGACTGTCAAAGTTTCTCTTAGAAAATGGTTTTGCAAGAGGAAAAATTGACAACACCTTATTCCCAAAGAAACGATGGGGGAACCTGCTCATCGTTTAGGTGTATGTTGATGATATCATTTTTGGGGCAACAACTGATTCACTGTGTGAAGAATTTGCCAAACTCATGGGAAGTGAGTTTGAGATGAGCATGATGGGTGAATTGAATTTCTTCTTGGGTCTTCATGTGAAGCAGTCCACAAAGGGTACATTGAAATACATTAGGGAGCTTCTAAAGAGGTTTGATATGGAAGCATCAAAAGTGATTGACACTCCTATTTTCACTGCTACTCCACTAGATATGGATGAATCTGGATCTTATGTGAATCAAACCATGTATAGAGGCATTATTGGGTCTCTTATTTACCTTACTACCAGCAAACTTGATATTGTCTTTTTAGTGTGGGGCTATGTGCTTTAGTCAAATCCCAATGAATCTCATATGAAGGCTGCCAAGACAATTTTGAGATATCTTAAGAGAACACAGGACCTGGTCTTGTACTATCCTTCAAGTGATAATTTTAATCTTATTAGGTATGTTGATGCTGACTATGCAAGTTATCTTGTGGATAGGAAAAGTACTTCTGGAATGGCTCATTTTCTAGGATCATGTCTCATCTCATGGGGCACAAGGAAGCAGAACTCAATTGTTCTCTCAACGACTGAAGTAGAATATGTTGTTGTAGCTTCCTGCTGTGCTTAGCTCCTATGGATCAAACAATAATTAGAAGATTTTGGTGTGTTCACTAATTGTGTGCCTCTTCTATGTGACAACACCAGTGCAGTCAACATGGCCAAGAACCCAGTTCAACATAATAAAACCAAGCACATTGATGTGAGACATCATTTCCTTAGAGACAATGTGGAGAAGGGGCTTATCTGTATGAAGTTTTGTAGTACAGATCATGTCTCATTTTCTAGGATCATGTCTCATCTCATGGGGCACAAGGAAGTAGAACTCAATTGCTCTCTCAACAACTGAAGTAGAATATGTTGTTGCAGCTTCCTGCTGTGCTTAGCTCCTATGGATCAAACAATAATTAGAAGATTTTGGTGTGTTCACTAATTGTGTGGCTCTTCTATGTGACAACACCAGTGCAGTCAACATGGCCAAGAACCCGGTTCAACATAATAAAACCAAGCACATTGATGTGAGACATCATTTCCTTAGAGACAATGTGGAGAAGGGGCTTATCTGTATGAAGTGTTGTAGTACAGAGGACCAATTTGTACATATCTTCACCAAAGCACTAAGAAGAGAACATTTTAAGAGAAATAGACAGAAGCTGGGGCTATTAAGGCCAAATTGAGAACCTAATTCCCACTATTTGGCTATGAAAGTCACATTCAGGTAACATTAGCTAAAGTGTTTTCCGTCCAAGTCTAACTCACTTCAATACCGTTGTAGGTTGACACGCATGAAGATTACAGAAATTGTATAAACATTGCATGAAATGTAAAAAAGGATTAAGAACTTTTGAAGGACAGGTCAAGAACCAGGTTCTTGTACCACAGGTTAGTAGTCTTGCGCTTTTTCATACATATCTTAAAAGGATGCAAAAATCAAGTTCCATGTCATCAACCTTTTCAGACTCTGTATGTCATGTCGTTTCATTTCAAATCCCTTCACATCCCTCTGAAATGTTGTCACTCCCCACAAAAGTACCATTGTTTTAAAATCGGTTTCTCTCTCCCTCGTAATTATCTCTTCTCCCATTAAAACCCTCTCCTCTCTTTGAACAATCATATCTTTTCTTCAGTTCTTCTCCAGAACTTTCAAACTTCATCTCTGCCATGGCAGAAGATCAACCAATAATCTCCTCCTTAGTTGAGAAAACCCTAGAGAAAACCCTTGATTCTTCCACTTTTAGTAGATACCTCTCACCATCCCCTTTTCAACCACCACTGCCAAAGACTCTCCCAAACCTGACTCTCCTACGCCCTCTATTTCTCCTGTCACTCTCTCAGACCTCTCTCTCCCTCCAAATGTTGAGAACTCAGAAACCCTAGAAACCAATAGCCTTTCTTCTCTTTCTTCTGAAATTCTCAGTGAACAAAGCAAGGATAGAGAACAGAGTAAAGTTCTGTAGGTAGTAGAGGTTTTAGAGGTTAGTATTGATCAGTCTACAGTTGTTCCCGCTTCTGAGTTTGTGGCACCCATAGAGTCTCAAGAGAAAGAGGCCATAGAAAACATATTGGCTATATCTGCTGATAATGGGGTGATCTCTTCTGTGCCTGAGTCTTAGAGGAAAGAGACATCGTTGTCAGTGGAAGAAGGATCTGTGGTGCTCTTTGAAAATTCTGCACCAACAGAGATTACTGGGACCCCTCTTGTCACACTTCCTTTTTTCAATACACCCCCGGGAGGGTATAATAATAAAGGGAGTTATTTCAACTTGAAGTGACAATCGAAACAGGATTATATTATTAAAAGATTCAAATTTGCCACTTGGGAGATTTATGGTGTCCCAATTCACCTGTTTAAAATCCCGAATCGAGGAAAAGAATGACTCTGTTTGACAGTCCGCGAACCAGAAATTCGAGTAAGGAATTTTATTAACCCGGGAGAAGGTGTTAGGCATTCCCAAGCTCTGTGGTTCTAGCACGGTTGCTCAATTATCATATTTGGATTAATTATCTGATTTTAATACATTTTGAACCTATGTGCAATTTTAGATTATTTACCGCTTTTAATTAATTTTTAAAGAATGTTGAACATCGTTTAAAATATGTCTTTCGATCGTGTCACATGAAATGCACCCGCAATTCGGAACAGATATTATTCAACATTTTAAGATTTGGATTTGGGTCACATGAAATGCACACCCGAGTTTAAGAAGGTAAGAATTATTACATAACGCGCCTAAAGCAACTAATACGTTGTTAACTTTGCGGGAGATCATGGAAATTCACTAAATGGCACGTTTCGAGTTCTAAAGGTTTTCAAAATATAATTAAAGAGGGTCGCGCAATTTGTGGTTTATTTCGGCGCGGCGCACCTCGGTTCCATCTTTTAAAGGACATTCGAACTGAAATTTGGAGAAACTATTATTATCTATTATGAGTCAACTCCTATTTAATTAGTGGGCTTAATTAACTATCATTAAATATAATCGAAGGTTCCTTTAGTCTAACTGAAATAGCTTGCATGAAGAAAAGCTAAACAATTACGCGAAGGGCTTAGTCCAACTTAAGCGAACTGATGGCCGAACAGGGGAATGGCTATGTTCAAAGGAATTGTCAAAATTGAGCCACATAATGGGCCTAAATTCAGAGGCCCGCAACTAATGAACACAAGCCTCAGCATCGAATCCCTTCAATTTAAAACAATGACTAAAGTTGCAAGTGAATTTAAACTAGGCAAACAACGAGACTATCACATGTGTAAGCAAACTTAGAATTGTTTTCAACTTATTTGTAACTACCAATAATGAATTGATTTTGAAAACAAGTGTGAATTGCAGTTCTAATGACTAACAACAAGCATCAGAATTTCAAAACTTCCACAGTTTCAACTTCATATTGACATGGCTAGTTGTATTACTTTAGTGCAGAGGTTAGGCCACAAACAAATGATGTGCTAATGAATACTTAGTTAATCATTAAGACCACATTACTAATAGACTTAATGCTGAAATGGCCTATAGTGATCAAATCCCAAACGACAGCCACCACTCAAAAATTAAACTACGAACCACATCACTAACAGACTTAATTCAGATCATTTTTGCCATTTATTACAAATCATTTATGAAAAGCTAATATAGGCAGAAATTATATTAAACTACAATACAAATCAGGAAATGAATTAGACTAAAGTTCATGCTTCAATTCTTTAAATGGATTCATTCCTCAAGTTTTCAGCTCACAATTATCGGGGTTACAAAGCAGTGTACCTGGAGAGTGAATAAAGGAAAGGAATGAGGATCAGTAGAGCAAACACAGCAATTAAAACCAGCAGCAACACAGCTCAACAAATTGAGTGCCAAAAACCCAAAGAAGATGATCTCAATCGAACAAAACAAACCACAGCAAATCAGCTTTTGGAAAAATAATACTCAAATCAGTAAATCACATGTGATTTCACTAGAATGCACACTCCAGCACCTCGGAATCGGACCTTAGAGCTATTGTTTAAGCCATATTCTAAACTTCAATGAACAAGGATTCAATTTTGGATTTCTAGAACTCTCAACTTTCAGATCTCAATTTTTGTTTTTTTTTTTTAATTTGAATTTCAAATTTTGTAGCTTCTGAAATTTTCGGATTTGAATTTTCAGATTGTTGGATCTCTAAACTTGTAAAAACGTTTATTGTAAGGCAGGGTATTGCCCTTTATAGGCAAAGGCTAGGGCAACTTTCAGATTTTTCCTTTACATTCTAGGTCCCTTATTAGTTTTCAGTTTTAGCTTAGTTAGTCCCTAGAGTTTTGACTTATTGCCTAAGTTATATCACCTAATTTCTGAATTTTAAATTAGAACCCCCTTCTAGAAGGTTCTAGGGGGTTCTATTTTCAGTTACTGCACTATTATCTAATTAAAATACCTATACTACCCCTGAATTAATCCTAAAATTACTAACCTATGTCAAAATAACCCTAGCCCTTTTGAACTTGGTCAAAAATGACCATAGTTAATCAATCAAAGGCTGAGAATTACTCAGCTATATCCAAACAATTTTAATTATAATAAAAAAAACCCTATAATTGAACTAATAGTCCCATAACCTATTTCGAACTTGATTTAAATCTAATTAATATGTATCCTAATACTAATTGTATCATTGAACTAATAAAAATAGTAAACTATCAATTAAAAATAATTCAAACAAAGTAAAATTAATATCATATAGAAACAGTAACAATCATGGAATCATACAATTAAAATCAAACACACAATCAAATCAAGAAAAAAAATAAGAACGAAACTAAAACTACATGGTTGTAACACATATAAAAATCAGAAACCTAAATCAAAACCCTAACTCAAAAAAAAAAATACTGAAAATGAGCGAAAAGAAAAACACAAAACTATGCATCAAAGGAAAAATTTACTATGCAAAGAGAAAGAAAAGAAATAAAGAAAGAAGGAAAAAAATTGAGAAAACTTACTGATTTTAGGCCTTAATTTGACTGTCTTCGAATCTGATCCTCAAATAATATTGTTTGCCTATTCTTTGCCAAAAATAAGCAAACAACATTATTAGAAGATCAATCGATCACTGGGAAAAATCCATGCGGACTGAAATTCTTTAAGACCCCAAATCAGAACCCTAGATCTAGGATTCGAGCAATTTTGGCCGGATTCAAAGGGAATTGGTTTGGTATTTGGGAAGAAGAGGGTGAGGAGACCCTAGGGTGTAATTTTGGTGGGATTTGGAGGTGGCGCCACCGGACCCGGCGGAGGCGGCGCTAGAATTTTGTATATTCGAAGCGCTTGGGTGGGATTTGGAGAAAACTAAGGGTGGATATGGAAAGGGGAGGTGAAGGAGAAGGTCTGGTGTAATTTTGGTGGCCATTGGGTGATTGCCGCCGGCAGAGGCGTTTCCGGCCGGCGGAGGACGCATTACAGACGGTCTTTAGATTTGAAGAAAGAGGAGAGATGTGGGGGTGGGGGTTGTTAGGACAGTTAAATACTCAAAACCTCGTCAGTTCCGGACCGTTGGATTGATGAGATCCAACGGTCGTGATTAAAATAAGGTGAAACGGGGTCGTTTGGTCATAAAAAAAAACTGGACCGGGTTAGTGGTTTGGGA
Organism: Nicotiana glauca; assembly: GCA_026770625.1. Lineage (NCBI taxonomy): Eukaryota > Viridiplantae > Streptophyta > Magnoliopsida > Solanales > Solanaceae > Nicotiana > Nicotiana glauca. The sequence goes on from MU713143.1 coordinate 20,217, forward strand.
TTGGACTGGGTTGGTAAGATTGGGCTGGGGCATGTTTGGTCGACTGGGTAGGGAAAATTTGGTTTGGGCCATGGATTTTCTGATGAATTGGCCCAAAACCGGGTCTTTTACTAAAACTACTAATTTCATTTCATTTTCTTTTCTTTTCTTTTTTTCTCATCATTTTTTAGATTTTTATTAAATACAGAATTAAAAGTTAAAAGACTTGATTTAACTCCTAAAACTAAATAATTAATTTTTCAAAAATTAACTAACTCCTAATTTAAAAGAAAACTAAAAAAATATCGAAAATTAAAAGTAAAATGCAAAAAAGACTATTTTTGTTATTTTCTTCTATTTTTGTAATGTTAATTAAAAATAGAACTAAAATATAAAATTGGGTCATAAATGCAAATGTACTATTTTATATTTTTTATGAATTATCATGCACACACAAATAAAAATACACACAAAAATACGCAATTAAATCCTAAAAATCAAATAACAAAAGAAAATTCCTAATTCTAAGAAGTCTTTTATGAATAATTCAAGCAAGGCAAAAATCAAATGCTCACAGCTGCCCCTCTTTTCTCGGAGACACGAAGGGTTTTCGGGCAAAGATAAATGAGTAATTATAAGAGATTTTTGCCTGCTTAGCACCCCATGAGAAGCATTTTTGAAAAATGTCTGACTAAAACTTGCTTAAGAGGTTGCCTACATATCCTTGGCTATAAAGGAATCAGGTCAGTGTAGTTCTCGAAGGTCTAGTAGCTGGGACTACCATGGAGCTGTGGTTTCACTATTGCTGCTGCTACTGCTACTGCTTCTGAACCCCCTTATTACACCGTGTCAAAAATAAGAAGAAGCTGGACTAAGCTATTATCTATGAATTATAAAAGATCCTATCTATATCTTCAAACTTGCCTTTGTGGTTCTTGTTGCCTTGTTGACTTGTATTCTCCTGGGGACATCTTTTTGTTGTTGCCTTGAATTGTGATCTGAGATGCTTTGCCCTTTCTCCGAGTGATGCTTGACCGCTAAAACTTGAAATGTAGTCCTCTGTTCTCCAGGCGGGCTCCTGACTGCTGAAACTTGAAATGTAGTCTTCTGTTCTCCAGGCGGGTTCCTGACTGCTGAAACTTGAAATGTGTTCCGTTGTTCTCCAGGCGGGCTCTTGATTGCTAAAACTTGAAATTTATTCCTCTGTTCTCCAGGCGGGATCCTGACTTCGATAAACAAATACAACGAAGAAAATTTGTTGCCCCAGTTTGGTCGCTGGGCATCACATTACCGGATATTAATAAGAGTTTGAAAACTAAAACTTGAATTGTAATACCTCTGTTCTTCAGGCGGGCTCCTGACTGCTAAAACTTGAAATGTACTCCTCTGTTCTCCAGGCGGGCACCTGAATTCTAAACTTGAAATGTATTCCTCTGTTCTCCAGGCGGGCTCCTGATTGCTAAAACTTGAAACGTATTCCTCTGTTCTCCAAGCGGGCTCCTGACTTCAACAAACAAATTCAACGAAGAAAATTTCTTGCCCAGTTTGGTGGCTGGGCATCACATTACCAGATATTAATAAGAGGTTGAAAACTAAAACTTGAATTGTAATACCTCTGTTCTTCAGGTGGGCTCCTGACTGCTAAAACTTGAAATGCACTCCTCTGTTCTCCAGGCGGGCTCCTGACTGCTAAAACTTGAAATGTACTCCTCTATTCTCCAGACGGGCTCCTGACTGCTAAACTTGAAATGTATTCCTCTGTTCTCCAGGAGGGCTCCAGACTTCAACAAAATAGACAAAAACAAAGAAAATTTTCTGCCCCAGTTTGGTGGTTGGGCATCACATTATCGGATATTAATAAGAATTTGAAAACTAAAACTTGAATTGTAATACCTCTATTCTCCAGGCGGGCTCCTGACTGCTGAAACTTGAATTGTACTCCTCTATTCTCCAAGCGGGCTCCTGATTGCTAAAACTTGAATGTATTCCTCTATTCTCCAGGCGGGCTCCTGATTGCTAGAACTTGAAATGTATTCCTCTGTTTTCCAGTCGGGCTCCTGACTTCAACAAAATGGACCAAAGAAAGAAAAAAAATTTCCCCAGTTTGGTAGCTGGGCACATATTAGCAGATATTAATAAGAATTTGAAAACTAAAACGTGAATTGTAATACCTCTGTTCTTCAGGTGGGCTCCTGACTGCTAAAATTTGAAATGTATTCCTTTGTTCTCCAGGCGGGCTCCTGATTGCTAAAACTTGAATGTATTCCTCTGTTCTCCAGGCGGGCTCCTGATTTCAACAAAATAGACAAAACAAAGAAAATTTTCTGCCCCTGTTTCAATCAAAAAGAAAAAAATCTTGTCACTTTAAAATGTGGTGGTTGGTTTGTGGCCTTGAACTTAGAAGGGGATTGCTCCTTCACTTCCCATGATTACTGATTTCCGCTCGAAGACCTTGCTTGTTTATGGACTAACCCATTTCTCTGTCATCCTCATCACATAGAATACCTTTTCTCTGTTTCAACCCAATGTCCTCTATTTGTTGCATTGCATGAACTGGCGCCTCCCTAACCTTTGTTTCTCACATGAATCCCACAGCACGTCCATTGCCCCCACTCCGTGTATATTTTGTTCTTTCTTGGCTTAAACACTGGCCTCGACTTTGAGGTATGTTTCTCCTTCACTTGTCATGACAACTAACTTCCATTCGAGGACCTTGCTCGTTCCTTGACTAACCACTTCCTTTGTCGCCCTTGACACATAATATACCTCTTCTATGTTCAAACCCCATACCTTCTATTTGTTGCATTGCTCCTGAACTGACATTTACCAACCTTTGTGTCTCGCATGAACCCTAAAGAACGACACTTGTCACCCCCTCATTGCGTATGCTGTTCTTTCTAAGACACCGGTCCTGCCCTTAGGGTCTATGGCTCCCTCATTTGCCACGATAACTTTGATTTCTGCTTGGAAGATTTTGTTCATCACTGGTTTACCACCCTTTGTCAATCCTATCATAGGAAATACCTTTGATCTGTTCAACCTAGCCCCTCATTTGTTGCATTGTTCATGAATTGATAGATACCAAACCTTTGTATTTCACAAGGATCCCAAAGCCTGTTGATTATTGCCAACTCAGTATGCTTGTTGTTCTTTCCTGACTTATGACACTTTGATGTGTTCACCAGATCCTGTTTTGTTCAATTGGAAAGCTTAGTGGCAGATTTTGAAGTCATTTCTCACTTTTTATGACCAAACAGACTCAAGAGGAGGAAGTAAACAAAACAAAAGGAACAAAGTAAAGGACAAAGGAAAGAGATGATTCCTAACAAGAAAGCTACGAAGTAAAAACCTATCAGATGTGGATACCAACTCTAATGACCATTACATGCAAATATAGATATTTTGTCATGCAAATCTGATGATCAACTCCAGTTATACCCCCAAACCGTGAAACTGGGCTTCAATGCTTCGCTTTTCCAATCTGATTCACAATCCTTATCCGACTTGTAGCGCCCGAAGGATTTTCACCATCAAGCCTCTCTCATTTTGGTCTTTCCCTCATCTCACCGTTGCCTTATGGTGCCCGTGAAGGTTTTCACCAATAAGACTCTCTCATTTTTTATTTCTCTCAGCTTTCATCGCCTTGTGGTACCCGTGAGGGTTCTCATCAACAAGACTCTCTCATTCTTCATTTCCCTTGTTTGGACCGGAGTGTTGCCCCTGATATGATTCACCTCTACTCGCTTGACTTAGCATATCTCGAAAACTGATCGGAAGGTATTTCTTTGGACCGTAATGTGGGCTTTTGGATAGGGTTAGAAATAAAGGGTATCAAAGGCTCACAACAATTCAACATGGGTTCAAAATTACAACTTTCAGAATCAAATCTCTTGCACAACCGCAACTTCTGCCCCAGTTTCTTTCTTGGGGACTTATGGATTTTTATTTTGGTGTGACTGAACCTCAGAGAGAGGATGCCTACGTATCCTTTCGGAATTAAGTCGAACGTAGTTCAGGTCATAGAAATTACTTTGTTGTTGTGATTTCTCTTTTCTTTTTCTTTTTCTTTTTCTTTTTCTTTTTCTTCCTCTTTCTCTTCTTTTCTTTTCTTTCTTCCTTTCCTCTTTTTGTTGTTTTGTTGTTTTTTTCTTTTTCTTTTTCTTTTTCTTCTCTTTTTCTTCTCTTTTTTTTTCTCATTCTTTTCCCTCTCTCTTCTCGTGTTTTTTCTTTTCTCTTTTTCCATTACTTATCTTTCACGCTTATGTTTCTGATCTTTGCTACTGATTCCAAAAGAGGGGTATGAAAGGAATTGAATAAGGCTCAAAGGGGTAACGAAGGATAAAGTGTTTAGATAGCAGAACAAAATGCCTTCGTCATTCTAATCTCCAAAACATGCCAAGTGCAAACTTCATAATTAAACAAGCCAAGGAGAGCATCTGCAGCGTCTTTTGATTGTACTAGACTTGATAACAATATCCACACATTCTCCTTCTACATCTGTCAACTACAAAGCACCATTGGACAACGCCCTCACTCCCATTACCACGAGCGGGCCCTGTAAATTTGGGCAAACTTGTCGTTAGCTTTAACCTGATGCGGCATGATGCGTTTCAATAGGGTTTCTTTATGTTCTATCTGCCCCAGTTTCACACAATTTGGGCTTGAAGTGATCTCAAAGTGTCCAAATCTATTCTTATTTCCCTCAAGTGCCTATATCATCTTCAAAATTGTTTCAATGCTTCATGAATAAACTAACTTTTAAGACCGGGTCTAGAATTTTGCATGCATGTCATGTCATTAGAACCAGTATTAGACAAAAGACAAAATGAAAGGATAGAAGGGAACTAAACAAAGAAAATGACTAGAAATAACAAAAGACCGGAATTTTCATTAGACAAACGGTAAAACGGTTCGAATAACAAAACAAGCAAAACAAACTGGGGTACAACCCTGGAACAAAACTAGGTAACACTAAATGAGTTGCTACGACTAAAGGAACTAGGCAAAACAAAAGGATAGAAGGGTTTGAGTCACAAGACAAAATCCGGATTACAATCCTGAAATAACCTGGACAACAGAAATGACAACAAAATAAACCACCAAAACTCCTCCCTGGCTAACCAAGAAAAGAGCGTCTTTCCAATTACCAAGCACGAAATCTTAGCCAGTGAGCTTCGCATCAATATTTCTAAGACCATTATCAACTTTAATCAATAAGTTCCCAAGAGGATTCGCATGCTCCTTGCCACTGTCATTGACCACAACTACCCCTTCTTGAATCATTCTTTCTATTTCTCTTTTCAAAGAGCGACAGTCTTTAATGCTATGCCCCTGGACATTAGAGTGGTGCATGCATTGAATAGTAGGATCAAAGTCTTTTGCATTTGGGTCTAGATTATAGCCAAGAAGCGGCTCAATCAGGCCAGAATGCTTTAACTTTTCAAGCAAACTTGTGTATGATTCTCTGATGGGCGTGAAATTATCTTTTTGCCTTCGTTTCCTCCATGCTTCAGTATTCTAGAATTGGAGGATGCTTGAAAATGCTGTGAAGGCACACGAGAGCTTTGGGATGCTGGTGCTCGCCTTAGGGAGTGGCCTGGTGGTTGGTCAGATGGCCGAATGTTGTTCGACGGATAATACTAGGGTGGCTTATGTGGAGTTCAGGGATGGGTTTGGGGTTGGAGTTGAGGCTAAACACGTTTAGTAAGAACGACCACCGGACCCTGTCATCGGCGGGGCTCAGCGATATTTTTTCTATCAATGGGAGGACTCTCCCACGCAACTTGTTCGTTCCATCTGACCCAAAATTCCCTAAAACTTTCCTTGGGTTTCTTTTCCACCTGAGATAGGGAGGAACGGTTTGGGACAATGTCTTTATTGTACTGAAAGCGCCGCACAAAATCTTGAGCTATGTCGCCCAATGTATGCCACTTCCCGACATCTTGACGATTATGCCATTCCAAAGCTGCCCCAGTCAGGCTCTCACTGAAATATGCCATCAACAAATCATCTTTCTCGCTAACACTTCTCATTTCACGGCAATAACCCCTCAGGTGGGCTACTGGATCTCCCTGCCCATCATACAAATTAGACTTTGGCATCTTAAACCCTTTTAGCTTTCTGGATATCTCATCTTGCTCCACTTTCTTAGAAAGCTTTGTAGTCTCACTGGGAGGCTCAAAATGAGGAGCGTGAGAGTATGGACCTCAGACCTTGAAAGTTGGTTTGGAGCATAATATTGGGCATCGGGGACTTTGAGCAAGGTTTCACTAGAAGATAAAAGGGTGTTGGTATGGGGAGGAGCTGTAAGAATGGGAGTAGTTAATGACATGCTTGTATTGGCGGGTGGAGCATGAAAAGGCTGGGACAAAATGCCAGGGTAATTGTGGTAAGGGGTAAAACCTGGGGCACGTTGGGAGGAGAGTCCAACGACATTGGGAATCTGGAATTGTAATGGTAGTGGGACGGAAGCAAGACTTTTGATGGAGAATGAGGGTAAAGGGTACCCTCTAATCCAAGCCTGGTACATCTCCGCTATCTGGCGTTTCAACCTTTGGGCCTCTTCTTTCAACTTAAATTCTGATTCGACAGCACCTATGTTCGATCCTTTACTAGTCATGGCTGTCTTGCTGTTTGACCTAGCGTGCATGGATGGTTTGCTCGAATACCACAAACTAAACACTTGCCTGGACTTAATATAACAAAATAAAGCCATCACGTTAGCGTTAGGGCATTTAACATAAGATAATCTTCTTTATGTGCAAGCACCTAGCCACGGTTATCGGTTCTAAAATGACTTCGAGGGTACAAAGGTCAGTTGGCATCATCCCAAGTTGTCCATTTCACCCTCTCTTTTCTTTGCTTTTCTAGCACTTGATGGCTTGCCCATTTTCCTTTATTTATCTCTTTTCTTTTTAATCACTCTTTCTTTCTGTCATATCTCACATCCCGCAAAATCACCTCTGTTTTTTCCTTTCCTTTTCTTTTTTTCCCATTTTTCCTCCTATTTTTCCTTTTAATAATACAAAAAATGATTTGATCGAACCCTATGTAGGTTGCCTACGTATCATGACCCCACATGAATCAAATTTTTACGTAGTTCTGGAAGATCAAGAAATAAATTGAAATTCTCTTTTTTCCTTTTTTTTCCTTTTTTTCCTTTTTTCCTTTTTTTCTTTTTACCTTAATGACCACTCTGATGATAAAATAGGGATAAAAGTAGCAAATCCTTTTTTCTGACTTTTTAGACTTAATGTCCTATGACCTATTCTAAACTCAAGCTTAACGGACATTTTTTCTCTCTCTTTTTTTTTTCTTTTGAAACAAACACTCTACGGGAAATTATTAAGGAAAAGCCCTAGAAAAAATATTTTTGATTCTCCTTTTTTTTGTTTTTAGGAAAAATATCAAGAGAACAACCACCAAAAAATATTTCGATTTTTCATTTCATATCCTGACGCCAAATTTCAAAACAAGCAACAAAATATTTTTGGATTTCAATTTTGATTGCCTAAAGAAGAAATTTTAATGATAAACAAAGATAAAGTATTTTTATTTTTTTATGTACAATACCCTAAAGTCCTAATGAAAATAAATATTTTTTTATTTTTCACTAATTTCTCAAAGAAACACCTCAAAAGAAAATCTTTTTGGATTTTGGAATTAACACCTTAAAGAAAGCTTAAAAGAAAATTCTTTTTTTTTTGAATTTTTGGTCCTAATATACTAAAGAAAATATAAAAATAATTTATTTTAAGTCCTAGATATTAATTGCCTAAAGGAAGAACAACCTCAAAAAAAAAATTCATTTCTAGAACTAGTATTCTAAAGAAAACTTATAACGGAAATAAAAAATGCAACATCTCCTTTTTCTTGTGGATTTTTGAATTACACCACACCTTGTCAAATATAAAATAAAAAGTACAATGACAAAACTTGACATCACTGTACAAAACTTAGAAAGTAAAATATAAAAAAACATACTCAAAAATAACTAAAAATCAAAATCAAAATAAATCTCCTTAATGTAACGACCCGACCGGTCGTTTTGAGTCCTAGCGCTCTGTTCAGTAGTCGGGGGCCATGAACAGCTTCGTTTCAGGCATTATGATTTTTTAGCATGGTCGGAATTAAAATACAGGAACACCGGAGTTAAACTTAAATGAAAATTCTCATTTGAGAAGCTTAAAGTTGAAAGAATGAACTAGGATTGGATTTTTGAGTAAACGACCTCGAAATTGGGATTTGAAGGTTCCAGTAGGTTCGTATGATGATATCGGACTTGGGCGTATGCCCGGATCGGGTTTGGAATGACCCGGGAGCGTTTTGGCGCCTATTGTGGAAGCTAGAATTTTGGAAAAAATTTTATATGTTTGGTTTGAAGTGCATTTCAATGTTATCGACGCCCGTTTGGGATTCCGAGATAGTGAATAGCTCCGTTTGGTAATTCTAGAGTTGGCAACACGATCGAAAGTGAATTCGGAGGTCCGTAGGTCATTTTGAAGCCATTTGGCTAAAGGTAGAAATTTGAAGGTTTTTGAGGAGTTTTGACCGGAGGTTGACTTTTTGATATCGGGGTCGGAATCCAATTCCAAAAGTTGGAGTAGGTGCGTAATGTCAAATATGACTTGTGTGCAAAATTTGAGGTCAATCGGACGTGGTTTGTAGGCTTAAGCATCGAAAGTAGAAGTTGGAAAGTTCAAAGTTCATAAAGCTTGAATCGGGGTGTAATTCATGATTTAGCGTTAATTGATGGGATTTGAAGCCTCGAGCAAGTCCATAATGTATTTTGGGACTGGTTGGTATGATTGGTTGGGGTCCCGGTGGCCTCGGGTGGATTCCGGATGGTCAACGGATCAAATTTGGGTTAAAACCTGTTGCTGGTTGCTGGTATCTGGTTTCCTTCTTCGCGAACGCGAAGCAAGTCTCGCGAACGCAAAGAGAAAATGGGAAGCTTCAGGTTTTGGCCTTCGCGAATGCGGAGGGGCGGGCTGAGCTGCTACGTGAACGTGAGGAGGGGATCGCGAACGCGTAGAAGGAAAAGGTGGGCCTGGGGTTTTTGGCCTATGCGAACGCGAAGGTCTGGGTGACTGGCCTTCACGAACACGAGCGGGAGACCGCGAATGCGAAGAAGGGCGGACCTGGGCTGGGCAGAATGTTTAAAAATCGGGATTTGGGTTCATTTCACCCATTTTTCTCTTGGCTTGGGCGATTTTTGGAGATTTTGAAGAGGGGGTTCCGCCATTCATCATAAGGTAAGTAATTTATGCTAGTTTTGAGTTAAAATACAAGGTTTATATATGGATTTAGACATGGAAATTGTAGAAAACTTGGGGTTTGAGGGGAAAACCTAGAAAACTAGTAATCTTGGATTTTGATCACAATTTTGAGTATGGAATTAAGAGAAAATCATATATTTGAGTTCGTGAGATCATGGGTAAACTTTATCTTCGAGAAATTTCGGATTCCGGGCACGTGGGCCCGATGGAATTTTTGTCAACTTTTCGTTCGGGGTTAGGAATTGTTATAAATTGGGTTATAAAGTATAATTGAGTATATATTAATGGATTTGTATGATCGTTGGCTAGTTTTGGAGCATTGTGCGTTGGTGCAAGTCTTCGAAAGAATGTAGAATGCCGGTTGTGGATCTTCGGAGCGAGGTGAGTCTCCTTTCTAATCTTGT
>MU713143.1:31347-53015 GCA_026770625.1 Nicotiana glauca
GATTTGTACTAATTGTTATTATTTAAATTTGAATTCAAGTAGTGAACTTTTATTTATAAAAATGGAAGGAAAAACCTTAGATTTTCAAAAGTATTAAAAGAGGAATTAATTGATAATCTAGTTGGCAGGCCTGATAGAGGTGTCCGACGCCACCGCGACCCTTAGTGGATTTTGGGTCGTGACAACATGGTATCAGAGCACTAGGTTCCTAGGGTCTCACGAGTCATAAGCAAGTCTGGTAGAGTCTCGTAGATCAGTATGGAGACGTCTGTACTTATCCTCGGGAGGCTGCAGGATTATTAGGAGTACTTCCCTTCTTGAATCCTTATCGTGCGATTTCATTTCATGAGAGGATTATGCCCTCGTTTCTTTCCTACTCAATCTTATGCGACGCGGATCAATTGTTATAAATCGAAGATTGAAGGACCGTAATGGTACTACAGATGAAATACGGGATGTTCCTCCCGGTACGGCTGATCAGATTATTATCGACGCCTCGTGGAAGGATATTTTATTGTTTCAACCCAGTAGTGGTATTTTTTTAGGGCTTTGAAGCTAGGCACAAGTTGTCATGATGCTTATGAACGACTGCTTTGCAGTAGTGATATGCTGGTAGGGAGTTTTGCATGCACCTCGTAGCAGTGAATGATTTGAATGGAGGTTTACTCAGTGTGTAATCGAAGGGATTCAATATTTTATTTCCGGCAGGGGAAAGTCAATCGAACTAAGGATGGTCAGATGTGGACTAGTGGAAGTAATTAAACGTGGTAATTACAAGTGTGGCGGAGTTCTCCTCTATATGGGGGGTGCTGTTGTCCTAATTGAATGCCTTAAGTTTATCGGTGTTATGATCTGCTACAATTCGCCTTTACGGCGGGATATTGTAAAATACTATTGGGGATATAACTATCAGATATCACAGGGTGCGGTGGTTCTGGAATGAATCAGTATTGCAAATGTTGACGGTTCGATAAAGATGACCTTCGGAAGGGTTTAAGTCAGTAGTGATTTGTGGGTTCTAGTTCTATGAAGATGAATTTCATTAAGGCAACAACTGAGTGGCAAGAGATGAGAAAGACTTGTGGGAAGTGTCAGGCAGGGTCTTAAACTTCTAAAAGACCAAGCTTAGGGAGAGCGGGCCGAGCAGTTGATTAAAGGAGTAAGTTGCCCAAAGTGGGAGAGTGGCGGGGCTGTACAGGGCCTAGTAGTAGGATGACTACGCGTCTGAGGGTAGTTTGGAAGGATCTGGAATTTTGGCGACGGGCAATGGAAGCCTGTAGATTAATTTGAAGCATGGTGTTGTTATGCGGCAGTAGATTGGATATGATGGAAAGGAGCTGCTTGAAATGAAGAAAGACGTAGCATGACTTTGAAGTGAAAGGATGTTGTCGCACAATTAATGGATGTCTACGAGGGGTGAATGGACTCGTGCAGCTGGAGAGTGAGCTCGGACTCAAGATGGGTTATTGATATCGTAGTGATTGTACCCCACGCAGCAGCGTTGGAAGATGCCGGGGAGTGAGTTCTACAGGTGGGGTATTCCTGTGAACAGGTTAGCAGTCGCGTGGTTGGCGAGGATTCTGCGAAGAGTTCTACTGGTTGTGTAGCAAAGGGAATTGTTGTGTGAATGGTGTTAATAGTTTAAAGTATCTGATTGGGTTTCTACGGTAAGATATCGAGAATGCTGGCGATTGATTGCGCAAGGTTATGTCAATAAGAGATTAAGAATCCTGGTGAACTCCAGAGTATTGTAATAATGGCTTCAATCTAAGTGGGAGAGTCCCACCGCTTATGATTTGGGTTGCATGGTTAGCTACTTTTGAGGTTTCCAGTTATTAATATCTTGATAGGTTACCTCAGCTTCGGAAAAAGACCATAAGTGGTGAATTGAGTAGATGAATTGTGGAATGCATGCTATGGTTGGCCTTGTTGGCTCGTGATCGAACTTGGGAAAAGGTTAAGGATTTATGCCTTGTGTAAATGCCGGTTTAATAGGAAGCGATTGCGACGGGTGCTTCGTCGAGAGGATACTCGTGTGTTATAAGATTTATGGAATTGAATAAATTCGGGACCAAGTCAGAGCGGGTGGCTCTCAGTAGCGGTCCTAGTGAATTCAAGAGGTAAAGTGTGGTGCCTAATGATGTCGAGCTTATAGGTACACTCAAATCAAGCTTAGTAGCAGCTTATGAGGAGAGGCGCAGGATGTTCCGAGATGTTTGACTTGTGATGTAGCAATTGGGTGGTAAGAAATGGTTCGTGAGATTTGAGACAGCATGGTCTCGTAATTCAAGGTCACTCGGATGAGTGTAGATGAAGTATGTTATTTGTTGATGAGAGTTAGTATTATTTCCAAGCACTCAAGGATAAATTAGAAGGAAAGGAATTGATTAGCCATAGTTAAATTTGGCATGTTGGGGTCTGTGATCCGTTCATTCAGCGTGATCGAGTTATGCGTTTGATTTATGGCGGTACGTGTGAGGTTTGTAGGCCGCCATAATTGATAACATTCTAAACCATTCTACTGTTGTGGCTTGTTAAGTGGAAGTGGATTCCGGAAAGGCTATGGTGGCTTGGACCACTGCTTGCAGATTTGCATATTCTACAGTTATGGGAAATTACCTGTGTATTGCTATGATTCTCTTGAAGTGAGTTAAGTGCAAGGTTCTTATATGATGAAAATGTGAAAATATTAATGAATTCGGAGTTATGATGAAAATCATGTCCTATCGTATATTGGCATGTCGGGTGCAATGAGTAGTATGAAATCTGAAGTGAGAATCAAGGTCGCAGTTCCGTGTTGACAAGGATGTCACGGGCTCGGATGAGCAAGGGAAAGGTTGAATAATTAAGTAAATTGGTATTGTCTTCAGCGTAAGCCTGAGATCGATGTTTTGTGAAGAAGGCTTTGCATCCTGGTAAGGCTTTGCGTCCTTGTGAGGATTCTTGATCACTTTTCGGTGTTAGTGCAGCCGGTGGTTCAGGTGTGCGGACCCGTTGTTTATTTCGAGAGGTTGTGGGAGCGTGTCCCACGGGAAGATTGCATAAGTGTGGCATGTAGTCACTCGATTGAGTACCGAGCATGAGGATTGTGGTTATGTCACTAAATTTGAGAATTTTTTCCTGGAGGGCACTTTGTTTATTGGGTTATGAACTGAGGAGGTTTCTTCAGTTATGATGGTTGTTCTTATGTGTTATGAGGAAAAGGGAGTTACTATGGACCTTTGAAAGGTCATTGGCCAAGTTGGTGCAATCAGAAATCGGCTTGAGATCTGTGGATTGATTTATATGTGAATAGGGCTTTATATCGGGCCAGTTGTGTTTGCTTCAGCGAGCGTCATCAGCTATTCCAGGTAATAATGTAATGCGCCGTATGAGTTGTGAGACGGCTTGGTAAATTTTATATGTTAAGGTTCCGCGTGGCAATGACGTATTATGAGCAAGATGGCTCTTGAGATTCAGACTGTATATCGCACCTCAGTTGTGCTCGAGTTTGGTAGCTTATCGCACTATATGTCCCCTCAGGGATGGAATTATGCACTTAGCGTGCTTGTGACCTAGATTCAGTATTTTATCGTAATGAGCAAATTAGCTCGATGTGTATCTCCTTATGTGAGTTCTACGTGTGGATCGGGTGGCACGCCGCCATGGTTATATTGTGAGGATCAGGTGGCACGTAGCCATGGTTATATTGTGAGGATCGGGTGGCACGCCGCCATGGTTATATTGTAAGGATCGGATGGCACGCTGCCGTGGTTATGCTGTGTGGATCGAGTTGCATGCCGCAATAGTGTGATGATGAGTGTAGTTTTCTATATGCTAATTTTGTATGTCCTACTTCCTATCTTCTAAGGAAATTCCGTATCAGTGAGGGGGTTAGGTAATTCCTTCCAGAGTTCGATTTCTGTTTGTGTTGTGTTCAGATTGGTGGCCTATTGGCACATTGTGGTGTCATATGAGACTTGTGATTGCATTCGGAGTAGCTTATTGCCTGAGCAGTTCGTACTGGGTAAGATGAGATTGTGGGATTTAGGATCAGTGCAATCTGATTATATAAAGTATATTAAGGAGCGAAGATCATTATTTGGTTCAGAATGTGGTAATGTTTCTTGTCAGAAGTATCGACTTGATGGTTGGTTGACTCGGTAGTTGATTATGAATTTCGGCATCTCGTCCTTCATGGCGGTATTGTAATAGTTAGAGTAAGACCTATGTAGGTCATGAGGTGCAATGGGAACAACGGATTCGTGGAATTTCGATTAATTCAAACAGAAATGTTATTGTGGTCCTATGAGTAAAGTGATGCAAAGTGTGAATTCAGCAAAGTTATGCAGTCATGTTTGAGTACAGCGTATAGCGATTGATACGGTGATCGTATGTTGGAAACAGGCCTGGCATAGAATTCCGGATGTTGGAATTGGGCTCTAAGGCTTATTTGCTTGAATAAAAGGGAATATCTTCAGAATTTATCGAGCCAATGTGCTCAGCTAAGTTGTGGTAGCACGGGAAGGTGCATGAGGTGCTAATCAGTGATTTCAGACTACTTCCGTATAGTTCTCAGCACGTTCGAGGACGAACGTATGTTTAAGTGGGAGAGAATGTAATGACCCGACCGGTCGTTTTGAGTACTAGCGCTCCATTCAGCAGTCGGGGGCCATGAACAGCTTCGTTTCAGGCATCATGACTTGTTCGCATGGTCGGAATTTAAATACAGGAAGATCGGAGTTAAACTTAAATGAAAATTCTCATTTGAGAAGCTTAAAGTTGAAAGAATGAACTAGGATTGGATTTTTGAGTAAATGACCTCGGAATCGGGATTTGAAGGTTCCAGTAGGTTCGTATGATGATATCGGACTTAGGCGTATGCCCGGATCGGGTTTTGGATGACCTAGGAGCGTTTTGGCGCCTATTGTGGAAGCTAGCATTTTGGAAGAAATTTCATAAGTTTGGTTTGAAGTGCATTTCAGTGTTATCGATGTCTGTTTGGGACTCCGAGACTATGAATAGCTCCTTATGGTTATTATGGAGTTGGGAGCGTGATCGGAAGTGAATTCGGAGGTCTGTGGGTCATTTTGAAGCCATTTGGCTAAAGATAGAAATTTGAAGGTTTTTGAGGAGTTTTGATCGGACGTTGACTTTTTGATATCGGGGTCGGAATCCAATTCCGAAAGTTGGACTAGGTGCGTAATGTCAAATATGACTTGTGTGCAAAATTTAAGGTCAATCGGATGTGATTTGATAGGATTTAGCATCGAAAGTAGAAGTTGGAAAGTTCGAAGTTCATAAAGCTTGAATCGGGGTGTAATTCGTAATTTTAGCGTTAATTGATGGGATTTGAAGCCTCTAGCAAGTCCGTAATGAGTTTTGGGACTAGTTGGTATGATTGGTTGGGGTCCCGAGGGCCTCGGGTGGACTCCAGATGGTTAACGGAGCAAATTTGGGTTAAAAACTATTGCTGGTTGCTGGTATCTGGTTTCCTTCTTCACGAATGCGAAGCAAGTCTCGCGAACGCAAAGAGGAAATTGGGAGGCTTCAGGTTTTGGCCTTCGCGAACGCGAAGAGGAAGTCGCGAACGCGGATGGGCGGGCTGAGCTGCTACGCGAACGCGATGAGGGGATCGCGAACGCGTAGAAGGAAAAGGTGGGCCTGGGGTCTTTGGCCTACGTGAACGCGAGGACTTGTACGCGAACGCGAAGGTCTGGGTGACTGGCCTTCGCGAACGCGAGCAGGAGACCGCGAATGCGGAGAAGGGCGGACCTGGGCTGGGCAGAATGTTTAAAAATCGGGATTTGGGTTCATTTCATCCATTTTTCTCTTGGCTTGGGTGATTTTTGGAGCTTTTGAAGGGGGGATTCCGCCATTCATCATGAGGTAAGTAATTTATGCTAGTTTTGAGTTAAATACAAGGTTTATATATGGATTTAGACATGGAAATTGTAGAAAACTTGGGGTTTGAGGGAAAAACCTAGAAAACTATTAATCTTGGATTTTGATCACGATTTTGAGTATGGAATTAAGAGAAAATCATATATTTGAGTTCTTCAGTTCATGGGTAAACTTTATCTTCAAGAAATTTCAGATTCGGGGCACGTGGGCCCGAGGGTATTTTAGTCAACTTTTTGTTCGGGGTTAGGAATTGTTATAAATTGGGTTGTAAAGTATAATTGAGCATATATTAATGAATTTGTATGATTGTTGGCTAGTTTCAGAGTGAGGTGAGTCTCCTTTCTAATCTTGTGAGGGGGAATTTACCCCATAAGTGAGTTAAATTAGTTATGTGCTCCTATTTATGGGGGCTACGTACGCACGAGGTGACGAAAGTCCGTGCGTAGCTACTATTATGTTATTGTCCGGGTAGTCTAGGACCCAATAAGCATATTATACTTAGATTACTGTGAACCCATTGATAATTTGAATTGTTTAAATCACCTTGAATTGGTAAAGGAATTTAAAAAGAGATTTAATATTAAATTTTCCCTGACATGTTAAAAAGAGAAATTTGTCTATTTGGTTGATTATCCCCGATAAGCTCTTAATTTCCTACTTTAGCATGCATTTTATGTGTGCCTGCGTCGCATGGATGATTTGCGAGCAGGATAACTGTTTATTTATGGAACGGGCCGAACGCCTCGGTGAGAATAGATGCATCTATGGTTCGTGCCGCTCGACCCTCGGCAGTGCACAATTTACATTTCTGTTGGAGCGGGCCGTCGACCTCGGCATGATTTGCGCGTGTTTATCTGTTAATTGTAAATATGGAATTGGCCCTACTTGGCTTGATATAAATTGATAAGATAATAAACAACAAACTTTAGAAGCCCTGGATTTATTGTTGAAGGTGTTTACCTGTTTTTCTGGCTTCACAATCAGAACTTATATACAAATCCATGATTTTTCTCGCACTTATAGAATATTTCTAATTGACCTCTAGTGAGTGTCGGAGTTGGCCATCTCGTCTCTACCCGTTTGGAATTAGACGGGATACTCACTGGGTACACGTTGATTACGTACTCATACTACACTTTTGTGCATTTTTGTTGCACAAGTATATATATCTCTAGCAGCCTATTGGGCGTAGCAGCACGGACGACTCTGGAACTATGTGAGCTACATTGTTCGAGACGACCCGCAGCCAATGTAGTTCCTTTCAGCATTTTATTATTTATTCTCTGTCCACTGTATTTCGGACAGATGTTGTATTTTACTTTCCTTATCAATAGTTGCTCATGTACTTGTGACACCGGGTTTCTGGGATGGGTTTCAACGGATTTGTACTAATTGTTATTATTTAAATTTAAAGTCAAGTAGTGAACTTTTATTTATGAAAATAGAAGGAAAAACCTTAGATTTTCAAAAGTAATAAAAGAGGAATTAATTGATAATCTAGTTGGCTGACCTGACAGAGGTGTCCGGCGTCACCACGACCTTTAGTGGATTTTGGGTCGTGACACTTAAGCAACTCCTGAATGCAGCAGTCCTGGGGCATCTGTCCTGCTCAAACTCCGGTTACTAGATTCACACCTGTATGAGAAAACTTAAACCAACATTATGTGAGACAATAACATTCCCTACTGACATATGCAAGACATGATTGAGGCTATTTTTGTAAAATGACTTATTCAGCCAATTTGTGGCCAGAAGTGCAAAATTTAGCTAAGACCCCGCAAAGCCAAAAACCTAAGCTTACTAGGAAGACCGGACCATATGTAGGTTGCCAACGTATCACGGCCCGAAAGACGAGAATCAGGTATGCGTAATTCGGGCAGATTGGATGCGACCAAGAAAAATAACTAATTTAGAGAAAATATGTTTTTTTTTTCTTTTCCCTTGAAAATGATGAAACATGCGAACTCTTTATTTTTGGATCTTCATTTTCCCTTTTTTGATTTTTGATTTTTGAAAATGAGAAGAAGTGCAAAATCTTTTTGAATTTTTTCATGCTTTTCTCTTCTGTTTTTTTCTAAGAAAAAAAGTAACAAAATATAACTAGGCCCTACTTTCTTTATTTCACACTTCATCCTCTCTTTTTTCTTTTTCTTTTCTCTTTTATTTTTTTTTTTCATTTGCCATCTACTTTCATTGGTCCGCCAAATGACATTTTTACCCTTAAATAAATGCAACATGTAGCACATAGGATGCATCAAGATGGTCTGTTATTTTGGGTACACATGTCCTAGACGGACCCAACCCCTGTGTTGAGTCCCCTAAGTCAAAATGCACATGATGCAGATAAGCGTTCGTACTAGGGATCCGGTATGAGGCTGAGTTATTCTAGGTTCAAAACGTGGGTTTGTTGTACTAGACCTGACTTACCCGAGTGGGCAGCTCGAGCCGAAGGGGAGGCAGCGTACCGGGAATACAGAAGCTTCACCGGCTTAGCAACTTATCCGAACCTCGTTCTAAAATGGGATTGGACTCTAGACAGAAAAGAAGTCACATGAAGTGCACCCTTCTTCATGATTTAGAAGACTTAGAGAGAAGATGGGTTTCGTAGCAGTTTATATACAGTTCACCGATATCAAAGCGGTAAAAAGTGTAGACATGTGATTTTTGACCCTCCCCGAGATTTCACCCACTTTAGCATAAACTAGTTAGTATAGGCCAAATATCGATATTTCAATTAGTTTTGACTATTTTACTTTATTTTATCAAAAAAAATAAAAATTACAAAAATATTTCTTCTTTTAGTTACTTTTAGTTTATCTACTTTCATAAAATTTAAAAATACAAAAATAGTATTCGTTATATATATTTATTTTTTTAACATAAGAAGAAAATATTTGAAAAAAATACTTTTTATTTCAGTTCATATTCAAGGCGGAGGTTCTAATAAATATGAAATAGTATTTAAATGTAACTATCTTATTCTATTTTCAACATTTTATTATTTAAGATAGTATCTTTGGTTAATCTTTTATAAAAAGAAAAAGAAAATAAAAAACAAAGAAAAGAAACGAAGTAATGGGAAGTAGGTAACGGGAAAAGCAAAAGCAAGAAAGAATTTTAAAATGATCCCACCTTATCTTAACAACTCACGCCCCATTTTTTTCCACTAAGGTTTTTGGGCCAAAAAGTAACGAAAAATATTCCTTTGAGGGACCATAAGATTTGCTTTCTATCGTCTTTTTCTTTCTATATATGTATAAACACATGCACACACAATGAGAGAACGGAGAGAAGAAGGGTACGAATTGAGAGTAGAGGGAATGGACAAAAGAAGAAGAAAAGAAACGAACAAACAGAGGATTTAAAGGTTTATGCTTTCAGTGAAGTGTAGGCATTATTAGGGGGTTATCTGAGCTACCAATGCAAAATTGAATTGAAATCTTAGCATTTTTCGTTTGTTTTTGGAATACCAAAAAGTTAAAGGTATAAATTTCATCACTGTTTTGGGGCAAGTTTAGAAGATATCTATTTCTCTACTCCTCTTATAAGCTATCTCGACAGTATTGTCCATCAAATTTTGGTTTTAAAAATGGAGGTCATCCGAGGTAGGGTTTGATTCGAGGTTTCCGGCACCGGTCCGAAGTTTTGTTCGCAATCTCATCTTCAGTTTAAGTATTCAACATGCAATGTTGTACAAGCTATTTCGCTTGTGAATTTCCATCAATGCAATAACGAAGAAGCTCGAGTGAGTTGATCTTAATTCCTTTAGCAACTGCCTTTTTTTTTGTTTGTTTAAGAGATACTCTATGCCTATTTAATTTGTTTCACTACCTTCCCTCATTTGTTTCAAGTAGCTTAATTAGTACTACTGGTTTTCTTATGGGTTAGTTTTGTCTATACTCACATGTTAAAAGTTTAGTTTTATTGTTATGCATCTGTTTTAAAATGAATAATTGAGGCAAAGAAGTTTAAAATAGTTGAAATTGAAAGATCTAGTAAAGTGAATGAGGTTTGGACTTAATTTTGGTACCAAAATTTATGGCTAGTAAGTATTCTGGTCATTTGGTTTCTGAGGAAAAATCAGATTGTTGGGCAAGAAACTTAAAGAGTTAAGTCACGTTCATTTTCACATCAACTCTCCCACGTTAATTTTCATAATCTTGCCTCACAATAATTTCAAAATTAGCCTTTGGAAATCAAATTATGAACATTCGTAGTCTGCTTTAGTTAAGTTCTAAATCTTTTGGAATAATTCGAGGCGTGCCATGCCAAATAAAACCTCAAAACACATGGCCCTCGCTTAATTAATAACTTTATCTTAGAAATCGAGGCATGCCATTTAGAAAATTTTTCTTGGCCCTCGCAAAGTTGCAAATGCGTAGTTGCTTTAGGCGCGTTAATAATTTACCTTCTTAAACTCGGGTGCACATTTATGTGACCCAAATCCAAATCTCAACAATGTTAGATAAAATATGTAAAGAGTTGCTGGTGCATTTATGTGACGTGGTTCAAGATGTATTTTAAATGACATTGCAAGTTTTCTTTAAAATAATTGAATAAAAGCGGGTATAAAGTTAGAATTGTATCATAGGTTAAAATATGTATTAAAATCAGATAATAGGTCAATTACAACAATTGAGAGACCGTGCAAGAACCACGGAACTCGGGAATGCCTAACACCTTCTCCCGGGTTAACAGAATTCCTTACCCGAATTTCTGTGTTCGCGGACTGTAAAACAGAGTCAATCTTTTCCTCGATTCGGGATTTGAACCGGTGACTTGGGACACCATATAACTATCCCAAGTGGCGACTCTGAATCTTCAAATAAATAAATCCCGTTTCGATTGTCACTTTAAGTCTGAAAAAAATCCCTTGTGCTACCCTTAGGGGTGTAGGAAAAAGGAGGTGTGACAAAAAGTAACATTTAGCACATTAGGCTCAATCATGTAAATAAAATCAGATAAAGCCAAATATAACAATTATTCTATGCTCGAATTCTGAACCCTGAACCAAAAGTTCTGGGTTCTTTTCCCCAGCAGAGTCGCCAGAACTGTCACACCTCCTTTTTTCACTACACCCCCGGAGGGTATAATAATAAAGGGAGTTATTTCCAACTTGAAGTGACAATCGAAATGGGATTATATTATTAAAAGATCATAGTCGCCACTTGGGAGATTTATGGTGTCCCAAGTCATCGGTTTAAAATTCCGAATCGAGAAAAAGAATTACTCTGTTTGACAGTCCGCGAACTAGAAATTCGAGTAAGGAATTCTGTTAACCCGAGAGAAGGTGTTAGACAAACCCGAGTTCCGTAGTTCTAGCACGGTAGCTCAACTGTCATATTCGGCTTAATTATCTGATTTTAATACATTTTGAACCTATGTGCAATTTTAGATTGTTTAGCGCTTTTAATTAATTTTTAAAGAATGTTGAACGTCATTTAAAACATGTCTTTGGATCGCGTCACATGAAATGCACCCACAATCCGGAACACATCTTATTCAACGTTTTAGAATTTGGATTTGGGTCACATGAAATGCACACCCGAGTTTAAGAAGGTAAGAATTATTACATAACGCGACTAAAGCAACTAACGTGTTGTTAACTTTGCGTGAGGCCATGGAAATTCTCTAAATGGCACATTCCGAGTTCTAAAGGTTTTCAAAATATAATTAAAGAGGGCCGCGCAATTTGTGGTTTTATTCGGTGCGGCGCACCTCGGTTCCATATTTTAAAGGACATTCGAACTGAAATTTGGAGAAACTACTATTATCTATTATGAGTCAACTCCTATTTAATTAGCGAGCTTAATTAACTATTATTAAATATAATCAAAGGTTCCTTTAGTCTAACTGAAATAGTTTGCATGAAGAAAAGCTAAACAATTACGCGAAGGGCTTGGTCCAACTTAAGCGAACTGATGGCCCAACAGGGGAATGGCCCGAATATGTTCAAAGGAATTTTCAAAATTGAGCCACATAATGGGCCCAAATTCAGAGACATGCAACTAATGAACACAAGGCTCAACATCGAATCCCTTCAACTTAAAACAATGACTAAAGTTGCAAGTGAATTTAAACTAGGCAAACAACGAGACCATCGTATGTGTAAGCAAACATGGAATTGTTTTCAATTTATTTGTAACTACCAGCGATGAATTGATTTTGAAAACAAGTGTGAATTGCAGTTCTAATGACTAACGACAAGCAGCAGAATTTCCAAACTTTCACAGTTTCAACTTCATATTGACATGGCTAGTTGTATTACTTTAGTGCAGAGGTTAGGCCACAAATAAATGATGTGCTAATGAATACTTAGTCAATCATTAACACCACATTACTAATAGACTTAATGCTGAAATGGCCTATAGTGATCAAATCCCAAATGACAGCCACCATTCAAAAATTAAACAACGAACACATTACTAACAGACTTAATTCAGATCATTTCTGCCAATTATTACAAACCATTTATGAAAAGCTAATATAGGCATAAATCAAATTAAACTACAATACAAATCATGAAATGAATTGGACTAAGTTCATGCTTCAATTCTTCAAATGGATTCATTCCTCAAGTTTTCAGCTCACAATTATTAGGGTTAGCAAAGCAAATACAACAATTAAAACCAGCAGTAACACAGCTCAACAAATCGAGTGCCAAAAACCCAAAGAAGATGATCTCAATCGAACAAAACAAACCACAACAAATTAGCTTTTGGAAAAATAATACTCAAATCAATAAATCACAGGTGATTTCACTCGAATGCACACTCCAGCACCTCGAAATCAGACCTTAGAGCTATTGTTTAAGCCATATTCTAAACTTCAATGAATAAGGATTCAATTTTGGATTTCTAGAACTCTAAACTTTCAGATCTCAATTTTTGGTTTTTTTTTTTTTCAAATTTTGTAGCTTCTGAAACTTTCGGATTTGAATTTTCAGATTGTTGGATCTCTAAACTTGTAAAAACTTTTTTTTGCAAGGCAAGGTATTGCCCTTTTTAAAGGCAAAGGCTAGGACAACTTTCGGAATTTTTCTTTGCATTCTAGGTCCCTTATTAGTTTTCAGTTTTAGCTTAGTTAGTCCCTAGAGTTTTGACTTATTGCCCAAGTTATATCACCTAATTCCTGAATTTCAAATTCGAAATCCCTTATAGAAGGTTCTAGGGGGTTCTATTTTCAGTTACTGCACTATTCTCTAATTAAAATACATATATTACCCCTGAATTAATCCTAAAATTAATAACCTATGTCAAACTTACCCTAGCCCTTTTGAACTTGGTCAAAAATGACCATAGTTAATCAATCAAAGGCTGGAAATTACTCAGCTATATCCAAACCATTTCAATTATAATAAAATCCATAAAATTGAACTAATAGTCCCATAACCTATTTTGAACTTGATGTAAATCTAATTAATATGTATCCTAAGACTAATTGTATCATTGAACAAATAAAAAAAGTAAACTATCAATTAAAAACAATTCAAACAAAATAAAATTAATATCATATAGAAATAGTAACAATCATGGAATCATACAATCAAAATCAAACACACAATCAAATCAGGAAAAAAAATAAGAACGAAACTAAAACTACATGGCTGTAATATATATAAAAATCAGAAACCTAAATCAAAACCCTAACTCAAACAAAATAAAAAGAAATACTGAAAATGAGCGAAAAGAAAAACAGAAAACTATGCATCAAAGGAAAAATTTACTATGCAAAGAGAAAGAAAAGAAATAAAGAAAGAAGGAAAAAAATTGAGAAAACTTACTGATTTTAGGCCTTAATTTGACTGTCTTCGAATTTGATCCTCAAATAATGTTGTTTGCCTATTCTTTGCCAAAAATAAGCAAACAACATTATTAGAAGATCAATAGATCACTGGGAAAAATCCATGCGGACTGAAATTCTTTAAGACCCCAAATCAGAACCCTAGATCTAGGATTCGAGCAATTTTGGCCGGATTCAAAGGGAATTGGTTTGGTATTTGGGAAGAAGAGGGTGAGGAGACCCTAGGGTGTAATTTTGGTGGAATTTGGAGGTAGCGACGCCGGACACGGCGGAGGCGGCGCTAAGGTTTTGTATATTCGAAGCGTTTGGGTGGTATTTGGAGAAAACTAAGGGTGGATATGGAAAGGGAAGGTGAAGGGGAAGGTCTGGTGTAATTTTGGTGGCCATTGGGTGATCGCCGCCGGCGGAAGCGATTTCCAGTCGGCGGCAGACGGCGGAGGACGGCGGCGTTACAGACGGTCTCTAGGGTTTGAAGAAAGAGGAGAGATGAGGGGGTGGGGAGGGTTGTTAGGACAGTTAAATACTTAAAACCTCATCAGTTCCGGACCGTTGGATTGATGAGATCCAACAGTCATGATTAAAAGAAGGTGAAACGGGGTCGTTTGGTCATAAAAAAAAACTGGACCGGGTTGGGGGGTTTGGGATTGGACTGGGTTGGTAAGATTGGGCTGAGGCATGTTTGGTCGACTGGGTAGGGGAAATTTGGTTTGGGCCATGGATTTTCTGATGATTTGGCCCAAAACCGGGTCTTTTACTAAAACTACTAATTTCATTTCATTTTCTTTTCTTTTCTTTTTTTTTCCTCATCATTTTTAGATTTTTATTAAATACAGAATTAAAAGTTAAAAGACTTGATTTAACTCCTAAAACTAACTAATTAATTTTTCAAAAATTAACTAACTTCTAATTTAAAAGAAAAATAAAAAAACATCGAAAATTAAAAGTAAAATGCAAAACAGACTATTTTTGTTATTTTCTTCCATTTTTGTAATGTTAATTAAAAATAGAACTAAAATAAAATTGGGTCCTAAATGCAAATGTACTATTTTTATATTTTTTATGAATTATCATGCACAAACAAATAAAAATACACACAAAAATACGTAATTAAATCCTAAAAATCAAATAATAAAAGAAAAATTCTAATTCTAAGAAGTCTTATATGAATAATTCAAGCGAGGCAAAAACCACATGCTCACACCTCTTGAAGGACCTGATCCCTCTCCTGAGGAATTAGGTCAAGAATCCTCTTCCCAGGTCAGTTTTGACCCTGCTCCTTCTCCACACTTTGATATTAAGCCCTTGGAAATTTTGGCTCCTGGTATGAGGTCAGTGATGAAGAAGATCAAGATAATGTTGCTCTAGATGCGTTCAATGCCAAGAGGAGGGTAGTAACCACTCCTGAGTCTTCTCCTAAGCGACCTACTACTAGGTTGCAAGCAAAGGAGACTTTTGAGTCAGCCCTGCATAAGAGTAAAAAGAGTAACAAGAAGAAGAAAAAAAGGCTGGTAAAAAATAGAGAGGTTGTGTATGACAAAAACATTCCCGTAGTGGAAGTAGATGAGGAAGCAGCAGAGGAACCAAGTTCCTTGGTGAAAAACGTCTTAGAAAAAGAAGCGAGAGGAAGTTTTTGCTACGCCAAGTTCAAAATCAGTGAAGAGTAGTGGAAAGTTAAAAAAAGTTGTGAGTGAACAGTCATTGTCTGATGAGGATGTGTTAGTAAAGTCAAGTGGAAAGGGAAAATCGAGTGTGAAGTCTGGAAAAAGGAAGGTGGAAACTGTGAAGGAACCTGATTCTGCAAAGAGAGTGAAGCGTGAGAGTATGTTCGCTAAGGAACAACTGAGGTACCAAAAGGTTTTGTGGGGTCGTACTTTTGACCCAGATATATCTAAAATGGCTGGTATGAGACAGTTAATAGACATGGTCGAGTTTTAATAGTGGGGCCATCTGTTCAAGGTGGATGTGCCCAAAGTCTATGAGGATGAGGTCCAAAGCTTCTACGCAGACCTCTTTCCTATTGAAATAGATCATATATGTGCTTTGGTCAATAGAGTTGATATTGTGTTAGATACTGCTCTGCTTGGGGACATTCTTAAGGTCCCTGCTGATGGAATGTCTTCTGTAAACAATGTGTGTGGGTCAAATTTCAGAAATGTTATTGTGAAGGAAGGTGCAGTCCAACAGGGGGAGCGAGTACCAAGAAAGCTCTGCTTCCTATTTATCAATTCTTGTTTGAGTTGGTCAACAAGGTTCTTCTACACCGTGCTGAGAGAAGGTCCATCACTTCCAAGTCTGATTTGTACTTGATGGAAGCACTGGATGGGTTCCGTGATGTAAACTTGCCATCCATCATGATTGAACACATGCAAAATGTGGCTACTTTCAAATATGGGAACCACGGTCTTCCTTATGGATTTCTTCTCACGTATGTTTTCAAGTTCTTTGATGTGCCTTTGGGATAGCACAAGATAGGGACCAAGAAGCAGACCTTCTCTCAAACTACTTTGGAGGAATGCGAATGTGTTGAAAAGGGTAGAGGGGTAGGCAGCACTTCGACAATCTCTCAGCTTATCAATGCTTAAAATCTTTCTACTGAGGAGATTCGGAAGTTGAAGGCAAGGAATGCCATACTGGAGAGTCAGCAGGACCAATGGGCACTAGGGTCAAATGAGGAGATCACTCATCTGACTAAAGAAAATGCTGATCTCCGGCAACAAGTAGAGAACCTGAAGGAGAAACTGCTCACAGAGCAAATGTTGGCAAATGCCCGAATAGATCTCGTTCTCAACACCCTTGCTGCAGCATCTAAGCCCTCTCATCCTAGTGTTCCCTAGGCAAACCTTTCAGTGACCAATTTTCTGATTATCTTTTTTTTCCCTTGTATTGATGACTTTGGCAGTTGTTTTTTTTGTGGTGTGGATGGGATGTACTTGTACTGCTCCTTCTAATAACAGTCCAATTTGTACCTTTGTTGTAATGGAAGAGGCTTATGTTTTATAAAAACTATCCTCTTTTGCTGCTTATTGCTTATGTTTCTCTACTACTCCTTTCTATCATGTTGTGTGCACATATATGGAATGAGTTAGCTAGGCTAGACTTCTTTGTGTTGAGTGTTTGCTTGTGTATTTTTAATGATTCCAAAAGAGGGAAGTATAATTGAAACATGGATCTGATTAAGGGGAAGCATAAAGTTAGAGGGGAACTTGTGAAGTTCTTGTTACTTAATCTGGTTTATTTTTCTCTAAACATGTCTTATCAATTTATAAGTTTGTCATCATCAAAAAGGGAGAAATTGATGGGTTTACAGTATATTAATTTTGTATTTTGATGATCTAACAAACTTACTGTCAAAGAACCAAATAAGGAGCCTGACACACTTGGTACACAACACAAATCAAGGGACTCCAGCTACTGTGAGAGGCAATGTCTTCAGAAGATAAAGGATCAACACAGGGCCCTGATCCCCTTGCATTTCCTTGACAACAGTACGAAAGTCAACTGTCTACAACTGGAAAGTGACTACTTCTACTGTACATGCAGACAGTGTTGCACAGTACTGCAATCACTCCCCTTTGACCAGCCAAGTGATTACATTATTCAAGTGATGTCATATAAGTGGTACTAACAAATAGAATTACAAAAAAACATCACTTGAACTCTTGAAAATTCATTCAAGCACTCCAACCATTTTGCCTACCAAGCATTCAATTCTCAAGTGCATCAAGACAAAGAACAACACTACTACTGACCAGTTCCTATAGCACATATTTTGTATGTCCTTAGTTGAGTTATAACTTTGTAATTGTTCGTCATTGTAATTCCTACTTTGCTTATCTAGAAGCGTTACTTAGAAACCCCTTGTAAACCATAAACCTTTTGTGTTTGTGTCGTGACTAGAGTTAGTCATGAGTTGTATTTGTAATAGGTGTATTGCAAAGTGGCTTGTAATATGTGTATTACAAGTTAGTGAGGGATTAAGAGTTTAATTTCTAGATTCCATAGGTTGTAATCTAAAGTTGATCATAGTGAAATTGAAATCCTACCAGTGTAGGTCGTAATTTTTAATCCCCTTGAGTGGGGATTTTTCCATGTAAAACTCTATGTTCCATTTACTTACTATTCATTAGAACTATTAGTGGGAACCTATAGAGGACCTGGTCTCTATATAGCTTGGTGACTCATATATTCTATCATCATGTATGTGATGTATGCCAACTTGGAAAACAAACCAGAAACTCTTTCAACACCAAAGATAGTGTCCACAACTAAGCCCTTACAATTACTGCACATGAATTTATTTGGACCTACTAGAACTGCTAGTATTGGAGGTTAAGGATATGCATTTGTTATTATAGATGACTATTCACGTTTTACATGGATGATTTTTCTATCTCATAAAGATGAAGCCTTGAAATTTTTGAGATTTTCTACAAAAGAATTGAAAGAGAAAAGGGATATCTCATCTCAACCATTCAAAGTGACCATGGAGGTGAATTTAAAAGTAGATCTTTTGAAGAATTTTGCAACGATCAAGGATATACTCACAATTTCTCAGCTCCAAGATCACCCCAATAAAATGGAGTAGTTGAAACAAGAATAGAACTTTGCAAGATATGGTCGGAACAATGATATTAGAACACTCGTTGCCAAATCACTTTTGGGCAGAAGAAGTCAACACAACATGTCATATCCTCAATAGATGACCTATTCTAAAGAAGACTCAATATGAGCTATGGAAAGGTAAAAAGCCCTATATAGGTTACTTTCATTCGTTCGGAAGTAAATGCTTCATTCACAACAATGGTAAGGACAACCTTGTAAAGTTTGATCCAAGGAGTGATGAAGGTATTTTTCTTGTATATTCTATTAACAATAGATCTTTTAGAGTTCACAATAAATGTGCATTATATGTAGAAGAATCAGTGTATGTTATATTTGATGATAATAACACTATGGCCGAAAAAAGAGTCATTGCAAGTGATGAAGATACAAATCAAGGTGTATCAAAGACAACTGAGACTCAGGAACCTTAGAAGTCTATTATCAGCAGCAACAAACCTAATGAATTGACTAATGAATCTATCAATAATCAAACTTAACCACAGAAAGAGTCAACTACTCAAATTGCTGAAACAAGAACAAATGAATGGAGGAGTGAACCGGAATATCCATAGAAGTTCATTATAAAAAATCCAAACGATGAAATGAAAACCAGGGGAGCACTCAAGAAAAAGGCTAACATTGCACTTATCTTTTATATAGAACCAAAGAAGGTTGATGAAGCCTTAAAGGTTCAAGCTAGGTACAAGCTATGCAGGATGAACTTGATCAATTCGATAAAAATCAAGTATGGGAATTAGTGCCTAAGCCGACAAATATTACAATCGTTGGAACAAAATGGGTATCTAAAAATAAGTTGAACGAGGATGGAAAATTAATTAGGAACAAAGCCAGATTGGTATCCCAAGGCTACTCACAATAGGAAGGAGTCGACTATGATGAAACATTTGCTCCGTTACCCCAGTTAGAATCAATTCGTATACTGCTTGCATATGCATCTTTTAAAGGTTTTAAATTTTTTTAAAGGGATGTTAAAAGTACTTTCTTAAATGGATTTATTGATGACGAGGTATTGTGACGACCGGGCCTATTGTCACGTGAGTTACCGCCCTGTTTCCCCTATATCATATTATTCTATGTTTCAATATCAGTATTTGAGTTGATCGGATAGAATTGAATTGGTTTTAGTTGGAAATGAGACACATAGTCTCTTAGAAGAAAGCTTGTTTTGGAAAAGTCAACCGGAAGTTGATTATATAGTTAGGAGGCTTGGATGTAAATTTTGGTGATTTGGTTAGCTCCGGGAGGTGATTTGTGGCTTAGGAGTGCGATCGGAATTGATTTTGGAGGCTCGGTATAGAATTAGGCTTGAATTGGCGAAGTTTGAATTTTGGCGAATTCCGGTTGATAGGTGAAATTTTGATTCGAGGGTCGGAATGGAATTCCGAGAGTTGCCGTAGCTCCATTAGGTGATTTTGGATATGTGTGCAAATTTTCAGGTCATTCGGACATCGTTTGGTCGGGTTTTTGATCGAAAGTGCATTTCGGAAGTTCTTGAAGAACTTAGCCCTTGATTTGATGATATTTGAGGATTTTGATGTTAAAAATAGTGTTTTGATGGTTCGAACAAGTTTGAATAAGGTAATAGAGCATGTCTGTGCTTTTGGTTGAGGTCCCGGGGGCCTCGGGGTGATTTCAGATGGCTAACGGGATGAAATTTGGAGTTTAAGGATTTGCTGAAGGATCTGATATCTGGTATTTCCGCTTCTGCAGAAATGGACCGCAAAAGCAGTTCCGCAGAAGCGGGTGAAGGATCGCAAAAGCGGTCTAGGACTGAGTTGGGAAGTTCCGCAGAAGTGGAATTGGTTTCGCTTAAGCGAGTCCGCAAAAGCGGGTAAGTGATCGCAGAAGCGAAAGGAGGAGGCTTGGGAGGTTCCGCAGAAGCGGAACATCGTTCGCAAGTGCGAGTCCGCAGAAGTGGACTATTAACCGCAGAAGCGGTCCTGGGTGAACCGCAGAAGCGGAGTTCGAGTCGCAAAAGCGGAGAGGGCCTTTTAAGTGTGAACCGCATAAGCGGATTTTTGGCCGCATAAGCGGTCCCGCATAAGCGAAAGCTGGACCGCAGAAGTGAAAGTTGCTGTGGACAGAAGGGTTTTAAATGTCATATTTCATCCGCGAGCAAGAGCTATTTTCCTCCATATTTGAACGTCCTTGGGAGCTTTTGGACGGAAATTTCAGAGGGATTCAAGAGGAATAGAATGGAGGTAAGTTCCTTGGCCTAATTATTCAAGTTTATGGTAGAATTAACATGGAAATTAGTTGAAATTCATTAAAAAGGAGTAAAGCTAGGGCTTGAATTTTGATATTTCCAATTGGGAATTGATAGGTCATTTGAGCTCGGAATTGGGAGTTCTTGGTATGCACGGACTCGTGGTGAGACGAGGAATCCGGTAATGTAAGTTTTGTAATTTTTTTGAGAAGCGGGCCCAGGGCTCGGGTTTTGCTAGTTTCGAGGTTTTTTTATAATTCAATTGTTTTCGATTGGGCATTGTCCCATTTGCATATTGTAATGTATTCGCTCTGGTTTTGGTTAGATTTGACGCGCGTGGAGGCCAATTTGAGGGGCAAAGGTGTTGCGAGCGAGGAATTTCACCGGTTCGAGGTGAGTAATACTTGTTAATGATATCCTGAGGGTTTGAAACCCCGGATTTGCACATCATAGTGTTGTATTGTGGTGACTTGCATGCCAGGTATGAGCGTGGGGTAGAGCACCGTTGGGAATTGTGAATACGTACGTCCTGGTTGTTGATTATACTGTGTGATTGATTGAAAACTACTTGATGCTATCATGATTTGGGCTGATTGTTATGTTTTGGGCTTCATTCCGATTATTTGAATCTTTCAGGGATCGATACCACTGTTTTTGCATTACGTTGCATATTATTTGATCTCAATCCAAGGTTCTAAATATTGTTATGCAAACTCAGCCATCTTTCTAAGATTTGAAACTTAAATGATATTTTTCTGACGATTTGAGCTGAAAACTGCTATTTTACTATTGTGCAAGGGGCTTATGTGCATTGCTGGACTGAGCATGGATCGGGCTGCGCACCGCAGCAGTGTTATGTATGCATTTCTAGACTGAGATATGGATCGGGCTACACGCTGCAGCAGTACATACATATACATGCATGGATCGGACTGCACGCCGCAGTAGTATATTATATGGATCGGACTGCACGCCGCAGTATTATAGCGC
The DNA here is from genome assembly GCA_026770625.1 of Nicotiana glauca. Lineage (NCBI taxonomy): Eukaryota > Viridiplantae > Streptophyta > Magnoliopsida > Solanales > Solanaceae > Nicotiana > Nicotiana glauca. Next base: position 52,853 of record MU713143.1, read on the forward strand.
TTGGGCTGTAGAAGCCCCTCCGGAGTCTGTACACACCCCCAGTGAGCGCAGGGTACCCATGGATCGGGCTACGCGCCGTAGCGGTCATGTGTATTGCATTGCATTCATGCATTCATTCCTGTTTGTACTACGTGGCATGATTTTTAGCACTCATATATCATTG